>NDXB01011542.1:18590-50468 GCA_002631895.1 Agapornis roseicollis | reverse complement strand
ACACCAACCCCCACCCTCGCCCCCCCCCCCCCCCAGACAGACAGAGACTGGTGGGCAGTGTTGGACTGGTCCCAGCACAGCACTGGGAGCTGGGAACCGTGCGTTGCAGGAGAAAAGAGAAATGGGATAGGGTGAGGGAATTGCAGTGCTCAGCTCCTGACAAGCACAGCACCCTCACTGCAGTCTTCAGTGGGCACTCACTGCCACAGCTGAGTGCCCCCATCTGCCCTCAGCAGCAAGGCAATTGCTCCACATATTAGGGGATGAAGGTCCCACTCCCCCCGTGGGTCTTCTCCACCCCGCTGACCCCAAAGCCCAAACCTAACCTCAGCCAGGGGTCTGTCTTTGTCCCAGAGGCAGGCAGGGATGCAGCCCCTGACACCTTGGCTACCAGTGGGGAGTTACTGGGACTGGGGTGGTTTCACCTTCAGGTCACCTTGAGAGTCTTTGGCTCCCCACGAAGCACTTTGGGGATGCACAGAGCCTTTAAACCCCTGCTCCCCAATATCAGCCTGAAGCCCTTTCCTCTCACAGCCCCCCTAACCCAGCCCACCCCAAAATACAGGCATCCCTCCAGCATGCACATTTAGTGGGCAGGGGGAGGACATGGGGCCAGAACGGGAGCAGGGGACTGCGGGGTTTGTTCAGGATGGATGGATGCATCTACCTCCCGTCCCCAGCCCTCTCCCCCATGAGAACGGGCCCCCCGTACCGCACTTCTCACTGCTGTCCTCCGGCCAGACCTCCCTCCTGGTGGCCCCAGCGGCTCCTGGCAATGCCCACCCGGCCCTGGTCTCCCTTTTATCTCTTGTCCACTCTCCCCGCCCAGGAGGGAGGAGAGGAGCTTGGCTGGAGCGGGGACTGCGCCCCGGCCACCGCCGCCTGCCCCGGGGGACGGCAACAAGGCAGGCACTGTCCTGCCCGGTGCCATCCAGCCTCGGGGCCCTGCTGCTGCAGCCAGCCCCAGCCGCCCTGGGGCAGAGCAGTGCCTGGTGCTGGGCTGGAGAAGGTGCCAGGCAGTGCCCAGGGAAAAGATGGTCACGGCCCCTCTACCCCCCTCCCCACGGGCATGGGAGCGCTGGGGGCATTGCCAAGAGCACTGCTTGCAGTGAAGGGCTGCAGGACCCGCACCCCTGGGGTGCCACAGCTCCATGCCCTGCAGGATGCCACCCCAAAGGCCATGCTGTCCTACTGCACAGTGCCATGACTGCTCTTAGACCGCCCTGTGCCTGGCCCCACAGCAAGCCCCCAGTGTCCAGTCTCATGCCTCCTGCCCAGCCTCATGCTGAGGGGGCTGCGGCAGTGTGAAAAGCCTGCATTCCCTTGGGCAATCAGCACCAGTGGATTCTGCCCCTCAGGCAGGCAGGAGGAGCTCTCCTCTGGTCACACACAGATGTCTCCACAAATATTTGAGCAGTTTTATCGTACCTGTGCTCTTCACAAAAACATGATAAGGCTGGAACAGCAGCAGACGCAGTGGGGGCAGCAGTACGGGCCCAGACACATAAAGGGGGGAGATAGTCTTCTGGAAACAGCCATAAGCAGCAGGGAATTGCTGCCGGGGGCTGGAGGGGCTCAGGCAGGTCAGCAAGGACGTGAGGCCATGGGCTGTGGTCAGGGTGCAGGGTTAACCTGGAGCAGACCCATCCCATGACCGATGTCAGACCCTGTCACCCGTCACATGCACACTGCTCCTCCAAGGCCAGCCCGGGTTCCCTGGGCACCGTGAAGCACCCAGCACTGAGCAAGAACACACATCCCACACTGCAAGTCCTGCCCCAGCAGGATTCCCGCTGTCAGGAATGACCCAGCACAGACATGAGCCATTTCACCTCCGGTCCCAGGGGACCCCGAGCCACCACCGGGCTCATCTCTCCCTTTGCTCACCCCCGAGCCGGTGGTCACAGTGTCTGTGGTTATCAGCCTGGTTTCTGCCCTGCAAAGACAGGCTGTATGCACTATCAGCACCCTTAGTGTCCAGCCGCCGCACATCCCTGGCTCCCACGCCGTGGCAACGCAGCGTCCACCAACTCATCCCACCGGGAAGCCATTCCCATAGCAGGGCATTCCCGTTGCACCCTCCTTGGCACCTCCAGCTCCCTTCCCGGTCCCCCCCCCCGGCCAGTTGCATGCCGGGGAGGAGCGAACTGAACCGCCTCCCGGGGCCGGCGCTGCCCGGCATCCCCTTCGCCCGCAGCCTTGACCCCGGTGAGCCGCAGGCCGAGGGCGAGCCGGGGCCCCGCGGGGCTGGCGGGGGGGGAACGGGGCAAGGGCTGGGACGGGCGGCGGTGGGAGCGGGAGCGGAGCGGGAGCGAGGGAGGGCAGGAGGGAGGCAGCGCTGACCGGGCCCTGCCCACGTGCTCACCGGGCAGCGGCCCCAGCAAGGACCCTGCTCCCCGTGGCGCTGCGGAGCAGCCGAGGGTCCCACCGGGGCTCCGCTGGCCCCTGCTCCCCCGTGGGCGTTTGAGGTTGCAGCCCGGTGCCCTGCCTGAGCCTCTTGTGGGGCTGGTGGAAGGGGATATTGAAGCAGCTCCCCCCCCGTACAGCCCAGTGCACCTCGGTGGAGGGGATGCCAGGTGGGGCTTTGGACAGAGTTTCCCTTCTTCATAGTGATGTGGGGAGGGAGGTCACTTTTCCTGCAGCATCTCTTCCTATTTCGCCCACTGCACCCTAAGGCAAGGTCACTGCCCCGAGCCTGTTGCTGGGGGCACAGTAGCTCCACACTATCCTTGCTGGGGAGGGGAGGGCACATCAGTGATTCTGCTGCTCACCCCCACCGTTTGTGGACACTACAGGCACAAGAGCCCTTTACCTGTAACCAGACTGAAGCTCCCTGTTTACCAGTCCATCCTACACCTTGCTGTTGCTGGAACAGGACATTCTCTCCCTGCCCAACCGGTGTCCCTATAGTCTTGCTTACACATGCAGCACATCTCCTTCACCCCGATTACCCCCAACCTCTCTGCAGCATCCTTGAGGGACAAAGGGCTTCAGCAGGGACCTGCAGGGCTGCAGCCAAGGCTCAGGGCTTTCCTCCTGTGCCAGTTCAGGCACAGATGTGCAGCGGGGCAGCATAGCAATGGGGTGGTGGGATGGTTTGGCATCTTTGGGCAGCTCTTTGCAGCTGGTCTAAAGCTGGGTGCCCTTACACAGTGCACATTGGCTTGCAAGACCCACTTATTTAAAATACACTCCTTTAAGGGGTGCAGATTTACATGCATCACTGCATGCAAATGCACTCGGGCTCGTAAGGTGGGGAATGGCTGCTTCCCATGACCAACAAACCCCCCTAACCCTGTGCATCCTCCCTGCAGCCATGGCAGCCTCACTGAGCCGCCCCTTCTTCATCTCCCTTCACGTGCCCTACAGGCAGGGCTGGGCCCAGGACCTGGCCAACACCTTCCGCTTCCAGCCCGTTGCCGTGCGGGAGACGCCGCGGGTCCGGCAGCTGGCTCTGTGCCGGGGATGCGCCATCTTCCTCCTCAATGAGCGCCTGAATCCAGCACCTGCCACTGATTCCTCCCATGAATTCCTCTACGATGTGGACCCCCGGCCCACCTTGGGCACAGCCTCCAACATCTGCTTTGAGGTGGACGATGTGCCAGGGCTCTGCAGGCAGCTGCAGAGCCAGGGATGCTCTGTGCCGGTGCCTCCCACCGAGGTGAGGGATGACGGCGGGTCCGTCACCTATGGGGTGGTGAGCTCTGTTGTGGGCAACATCAGCCATACCCTTCTGGACCGATCCCACTACCGGGGACCCTTCCTGCCCGGCTTCCAGCCCATCCTCGGAGCATCCTCAGCCTCAGGGGATGGGATCGAGATCACCCACTTCGACCACATCACGTACGTGTGCCGGCGGGGCGGTACGCGGGCAGCTCTGGACTGGTACCAGCGCTGCTTCGGCTTCCGACGCTTCCTGCTGAACCCACAGGAGAGGCTGGACAAGGGGTACGTGCTTGGGGGGCAGGGGACGGGGATGCTGCTCCTTGCGCTGCAGAGTGCCCAGGGTGCCCCAGGACACGGCTGCAAGCTCGTCCTCGCTGAGTCCCTCTCCAAGAATGGCACCAACCAAGTCGACACCTTCCTAGAGCAGCACGGTGGGGCTGGGATCCAGCACGTTGGTCTCCACACCACTGATATTGTTACCACGACCAGGACGTTGCAGCAGCAGGGAGCGCGGTTCTTTACACCCCCAGGTACCTACTACAGCCAGGATGGCAAAGCAGAGGAGATCCAGGGCACTGGGCAGGACCCAAACACACTGGCAGAGCTGGGCATCCTGCTGGACACCACAGGACCCAGGGACAAGGGCACTGGTGCTGCAGAGAGCCCTTCCCAGGAGTATCTGATGCAGATCTTCACCCACCCCATCTTCTCTGAAGAGACTTTCTTCCTGGAGCTCATTGACCGGCGGGGAGCACCGGGATTTGGGGAAGGCAATATCCAGGCACTGTGGAAAGCTGTGCAGGTGTATATGGACCAGCAGCAGCAGTAGTGGCAACACTGCGGTCCTCCTCCCTCAGCTCCCCATCCTCTCTGGTCCAACCCTGGGGCAGCACAACCCTGTAGAGATAGCAGGGACAGCGACCAACAGAGGTCTCCAGAGTAAGCCAGAGCCAGTTCCATGTGGGAGCACATTGCTCAGTGTCATGTCCAGCAGGCCTCTAAGCATCTCCCATGGTGGAGGGTGATTTCTCTGTTCCCTGGGTTCCCAGTGATTTATTGACCTCATGTGAACAACTCTTCCTTCACTTCACGTTAACTTAATGAGACTTGTTCTGCTGGGCTATGAACGCTGCTGCCACATCAACTCCCCCCACCACAGGGGGATGAGGGGCTATCAAGGGGAGAGCAGGTAACACAGGAGCCATGGACACTGCCACTCATCAATGGTTGCCACCAGAGTATGGCCAGCCCCTGTACAGGGCAAGCAATGGGCTCTTGCTCCTCTCCATTAAAGAATTAATTTGGAAGCACTGCTTTGGTTTTTCCTCTCCTCCCATTTAAGATGTGATGAGCGCCCCTCAAATCAGGCTTCCCCAGTCCTGCAGTCCCTAAATTGAGGCCACTTGTCCCTTGGACACCCCCAGGACAGGCCCCTGTCCCTGCCAGCCCCCAGGCTTGTGCCCTTGCAAGGATGCTCCTGTGCATCAGTCAGAGAAAAACCACAGCCTGAGCACAAGAACAGCCTGAAGGAAAAGGGCAGGAGCAGTGCAAGGCCCAGGGCTGATGCCTGCCCTCACTGCAGAGATGCTCTGGGTGCCACATTTGGGGTCACCAGCAGTTAATGCTCAGCTGAGGGACTCATGGGTGCATTAATGAAGTAATCCCTTGCTGTCCCCTGCCCAGATGCAGGGATCCTGCAGGCCATCCTCACATTCAACCACAGGCTACCCCACACCTCAGCTTAGCACAGTGCAACAGGGACAGAAAGTCACTTACAAAACCCACACACGCTTTAGGTTTATTATTAGAAAGCCTGTGGCTCAGGTTCAGTAAAAACAAGTGTATAAAAAGGGCTGTAGGAGGCCGGGAAGGGGACAGCAGGATCCATAATCCCTGCCTGGCTGATGAGGTGCGTGCAGGGACACGGCTGCAGGAGCAATGGGGCCACAGCCTTGTTGCTGCCACGAGCCCACAGTGCTGGAGCAGTGGTTATATGGAACCAAATAACCCCAGGAGGACTCCAACCAAGGCAAGAGGACAAGTGTGGCTCCTGACATACCCAGGACCATAGGGGCCACATCAAGGCACAACTCCCCATAGGGAAGGCTGGTGGATTCTGCAAGGAAAGGGACCCTGTTACAGGGCTGTGTACTGGGCGCACAGTAACACAGGGGAATGCCATCCTCACACCACAGGCAGGATTCACGGCAGCACGGGGCTCTGGTGCTCTCATGTTGAAGGTGCCATCATGGGGCAGTCGGTGGCCGGAGAAAGGCGTGGAGGGAGAGCTGTGTCCCAGGGCCGGTGCTTGGGCCCTGTGCCTTTACCCCTCGCTTCCGCTTGGAGCCCTGTGGAAACACAGCAGGGCTCAACCCAACCCCACAGAACCCACGGACCCCCTCTGGAGCAAGGGGACCCTGGTGCTGGGGACACACAGGGGCAATGCTCCAGGACAGGGATGCTCCTTGGCCTCAGCACAAACCCCAGGGGAATTCCAGCAGCACACACCAGAGCCTGACCCCCAGCAGCTCCTGGGCCCCCGCACCCTCCAGCAATGCTCACCTGGCCAGGGTTGCTCCCCTTCTCTCGCTGCTTCTCACACGCTTTCAGGACCTGAAGGAAGCACAAGAGAGCCCAGAGCTGACGAGCAGCCAGGGCCTGGAGCTGGGGCAGCCCACAGAGTTTGGGGGGATGCCAGAGGCTCTCCCACAAGTCCAGGAAGGCTGAAGGAGGGGAAGAAAGGCCCCAGGGGCCCCCCGTACCTTCTTCATAGCTGTGGAGACAGCTGAGGCATGGAATTCCTCCTCTGTCACCCAGCGGGATGGGGATGGGGCAGAGTCCAGGGTCACATCCCCATCCAGGGACAAGGAGTAGACCACGTATGTCTGGTGGATGTGAGAGAAGATGTGGATGACCTGTGAGGGGATGGGGAGACGTACGAAAAGGTCAGCAAAGGATGCATGGCACAGCTCCCCCACAAGTGCACAAGGTCTGCCAAGGCTCTGAGCAGTGGGGCAGGACTCAGGAGGGATGCCAGCAGGGAAGGGGAGAACTCTCTTTCCCCCATGCTAAATCCCCCATGGCTGAGCATGGGGGACTCTCACTGCATCCATCCAGCTCCAGGCCCACCTCTCCAACGAGCTGCAGGTCTCCAGCCACCACAGGCTGCCCTATCCAGGCCTGGAGGTGCTCTGCCAGTGCCTCCCTCTGCTTCTCTTCCTGTAGATCTTGAGCCAGTGAGAGACTTGGGAACTCCCACAGTCCGGCGAGGAGACCTGGAGAGGGTGCACGGCAGGGATGTGGGATGACAAGGGGCACATCTGGGGATGCTGAACCCCACCACAGCCTGCAGGGACTCCTTTCCCCATCCCAGCAGCATGGACATCACTGGTGCATCCCTCCCCCAGGCTGCTCTGCCCCCCATGCAGGTGGGAAGGGGCAGCGCGGTGCCTTCACCCCCCTCCCGCCGGGCCCCATCACCTGAGCTGGGTCTCTGCACGATGAGGTACTGGGGGGCCCTGGGGCAGCCCCCCCGCTCCAGCACACACGTGGCCGCTCGCGCCACCCGCGGCTGCTTCTTGGCTGCTTTCCGGGGGAAGTTGGTGACCCCCAGGCTGCTGTTCCACGGCTCCGCGCCTGGGGGGCACAGGGGGCAGCCCCCAGCACCTGCAAACATCCAGGTAATGCTTGCCATAGGGCTCAGCCCAAGAGCTACATCAGGGGTCTCCCTGGGCGCTTACCACAGTCCTCAACATCAGGCACTGGGGGGGCTTTTCCAAGCAGCTTCTGGGAGGCAGAGGCCAGCTCCTTCTCCACCTGCAAGGAAGGGACAGGGATAAGGCCAGGCTCATCCCCCAGCCCACCCTGTCCTCATGCACGGTGACCCCTTAAGGCCCGATTTTGGGGCCATACTTGCCCTGAGTCGTGCTTGGCAGTGCTGTTGCACAGGGCACTCCCCGCACAGCGGGGCCTTGGGCACACACACAGTTGCTCCCAGCTCCATCAGGGCTTGGTTAAAATCCCCGGGGCGGCTCCTGTCTACCAGGGCATTGGCCATGTCCCTGGAAGAAACAGCAGTGAGCAACGTGGGGCTCTGCAGGGAGAGGGTCCAGGACCTTTGCCTGCCTCCTGCCTGTGAGGGGGGATGCTCTATCCCAGGCAGGCACAAGCAACACAGCTCCTTTCTCCACCATTCCCAGTAGCATCTGCTTTCCAAGAGCTCCTGCACCCCATGGATCCCTCCCTTTGCAGGCTCAGCTGCCCAGGGCTCCCAAGTGATCCCGCCCTTGGCCACAAACAACCACAGACACAGCTTGGAGCAGGGATGAAGCATTCCCCTTACCAGAGCCGGTCAATGACAGCTGGGCTGCTGGAGTCAGCACCAATGCACCGCAGCCGGCACAGGACCCGGATCACGTTCCCATCCACAACACCAACAGCCTGGAACAAGGAGCAAGGGTTACCATGGCAGGAGGTGCCCGTGGTCATGGCAAGGCAGGGAGTTGGGGTGCTCCTGGGACAGAGGGAGCACACAAGGCCCTGGGGAGCCCCTGGTTTGTGAGACCCAGCTGCAGGACCTCAGTGGCAGAGAGGGGACACGGGTACACTCATGTCCAGCTCTCACCTGCCCATATGAGATGGATGCGATGGCTGCTGCCGTGTACCGGCCCACTCCTGGCAGCAGCTTCTGCAGGTCCTCAGCTGTCCTGGGCATCCGACCGGCCAGCTCAGACATCACCTGGCAGAGAGGGGACGGTCAGGAGAGCAGCCAGAGGGGGTGTGTGTGACCCCCTTTCCCTGCGGTAAGACAGGATCCCAGCCTCTGTAGGCTTGTGTCAGCAGCACACAGCCCCAGTGAGACAGGGCAGCTGTGAGCCAGCACCATGGACCATACATGCCCCCCACACCCCAGCACCAGGGCACCTTCCTCGCTGCCTCCTGCAGACGCTTCCCTCTCGAGTAGTAGCCAAGTCCAGCCCACAGCTCGTTCACCTCCTGCTCCAAGAGACACAGCACAGTGTTAGGAAGAGCCACGAGGGCAGGGAGAACACCTGGTCCTAGCAGTGCTCACCTCCAGGGATGCCTGTGCCAGAGCCTGCAGCGTTGGCCACTTCTGCATTACAAAGAGACAAGTCAAGGACAAGCAGAGCAGTGCTCTGCAGCTGGGGTTCTGCCACAGCAAGTGGGTAAGTGCACAAAGGGGCAGCCTGTGGGCACAGGACTCTGTAGGGGAGCAGTTACCTGCATCCAGCGGTTGTAGTAGTCGATCACTGTAGTCACCTGCGTCTGCTGGAGCATGATCTCAGACACCCACACTGCAGGGAGCAGGGCAGGGATCAGAGCAGAGGCATCAGTGCCACACACACCTCCTGCTATGGCCATGTTAGCACTGACTGCAAGCATTACACCAACATTACACCAGCATCCAACCCATGGGGCCCCTTTCCCACCCTTCACCCTCCCTGCTGGCTGCTGTACAGGAGCTCCCTCAGGCCCCATGTGGGCTCTACAACCCTCCAGCACCTTGCCAGGAGGGTCAGTGACTCTTGTGGCCACTCCAGGCAGCTTGTTCCAATGATGGGAACTGAAGCTGTATTTCCTCATCAGGCCACATTGCACATCCATGTCAGTGGGCTACAGGGAGTGGGGCACTCCATGCACACCAGGGTGCAGTCTCTGCTCCTCACCTGCATAAGCCCGGCTGTCAGCATCTGACTCAGTTGCTGCCTGAAAGAGGAAGGAGATAGAGTATGAGAAACAAGGCGACCCAGGGCTCCACTGCAGAGGGGACCTGTGTATAAAATGAAATTGGTTTTGGTATCACTTGAACACCACATGGGAACCTGCAAGAAAATGTTTCCCCCAAGCACTCAGAGGTTCTGAGTTCAGGTTGATCAAGTGACAGCCAAAGCATCTTCTCCCTCATGGAAGACTCCATAGCACAAGTTTACCATAGAGCTTCAAAATCCCACCAGAGGAACTGTCCCAGATCCAAGCTCCTCTACACAGAGGCAGTCACAGGCAAATCCCACACAAGGGCCTCGCAGTTCCCGGCACCCCTCAGACAGATGTTGCTGCAGAGCTGATGCCCACCCCCAGCACCCTGATCACCATCCAGCCACTTGCTGCCATGCTCAGCGCTAAAAAAATGCCTGGCCGGCTGACAGCAAATACCTGGAAAACCTTTTCCTTGCAGCAAGGTGCCATGGATGCTTGAACAATATGGGTCTGAAAGACAACTGGACTAACTTACCAAGGAAAATAGCTGGAGGCTATACTTGAGACTTATGGTCTCACCCTGTGTCTCCTTCACTCTTTATACCCCGGGACTGGCTACAAACCACCTGCCACGGATCTGCCAGGACTAGCTGGGAGCATGATCCCATTTCCAGCACCGTCTTCCATGCAATTCAGGAGGCATTGCATAGAGCTGCAGCGTGGTCACCTCACCAACACCCCCTTAGGGAAGAGGGGCTGGTTCCCCACGACACCTCCCCGTTTCCCGGTGCCCCCCTTACCCGTGTCCTCCAGGGAAGGTCCCGCTTACACCTGTCGTACCAAGCCAGGAGATTCCTGCGCAGGGCCTCAGCCTCAGCGGGGTCGCTGAAGAGATGCCGGGAGGACGGCGGGGAGGGCGCTGGAGCTGGGGCCGCTGCTGAGGGGCGGCACGGGGTCAAGCTCGGGCGGGGACGCAGAAGGGCTGCGGGACCCTACTGCAGCACCACCGGGCGAGCTGCGGGACCCCGACGGACCCGCTGCCGGGCGAACGAGCACCGGCACCTGCCGAGCGGGCGGCGCCGCTCCCCGGGGAGGACACCCCGCGTTCCCCCAGCCCCTTGCCCGCCGCCAGGCACCTTTCCGGGGTGCTGCGCCCTTCCTGCTCCGCCGCGCAGCCGGGGCCGCCCTCGGGCCGCTCCTCCGGAGCCCTCCTGCGGCAGCGGCCGCCGCCCGGAGCTGGCTCATGTCCGGCCGCTGCCCGCCAGGACCGGGAGCCGGGGCGACGGCACGTGAGAATTTCCCGGGTAAACGTTTCCCTCCCATCGCCCCGCCCATTTTCAGCACCTCAGCCAATCGGAGCGAAGCGCTGGGCGGGCTGACTCACGCCCTCCCGGTCAGCCGGGGGGAAGGGGCGGGACCTCCCGCTCGTCGGAGCCAATCAGCGCTCCGGGAGAGAAACGATACTTCCCCCTTCTCTCGCCGGTCCCAGCGGCCTCACGAAGGACCCCAAGGGGTTGCCTGAGCTAAACGCCTGTTTGTTTAACCAGCAAATTCCGGCTGAAAAGGGGGTTTGGAGAGGAGACAAAAACCCCCGCTGGCGGCCAGCGAGAACCGGGCAGGCGGCTCCGGGCAGCGCGGGGAGCAGCAAGCTAGGCGGCGCGGGCAGCCGCGCGGGCGGAGGTCCCGGTGGCGGCCATGTCGCAGCGATGGCGGGTGCCGGTGGTGGACGTGCAGAGCAACAACTTCCCGGAGCTGTGGCCTTCCATGGTGCTGGCGCTGCGCACCGCCACCTTCGTCGCCGTGGACACGGTGAGGCGGGGCGCGGTAACCGGTGGCGGCGGGGGTGAGCGGCGGGGCCGCTGACCGGTGTCTCCCTGCAGGAGCTGAGCGGCCTCGGCGCCAGGAAGTTGCTGCTGAACCCGTGAGTGCCCGCGCATGGCGGTGGGGGATGGGGGGTGGGTAGCTCAGCTGGGCTTACCGGCACCGGCTGCCCGGTTCCCTTCCCCTTGCGGGCTTTGCTGCCTGCGGTGGGACGGAGGCGGCAGCTGCCGTTGTCCTGCCGCCCAGGTGCATCGAGGAGCGGTACAAGGCGGTGTGCAGCGCGGCCAGGACGCGCTCCATCCTGTCCCTCGGCGTCGCGTGTTTCAAGCAGCTCCCGGACAAGGTACGTGCTCGGTTCCCGGCCGCCGAGGGAGCGGCGGGGCTCTGCCTACCCGTGCTCCATGGAACTGCCCTTTCGGCAGCTGGCTGGGGTGGGTAGCCCTGCGTGGCCTCACACGCTCTGCTCTGCAGCCCGAGAACACGTATTTGTGCCAGATCTACAACCTGACACTGCTCTGCACGGAGGAGTACATCGTGGAACCGCAGTCGGTGCAGTTCCTGGTGCAGCACGGCTTCGACTTCAACAAGCAGTATTCCCAAGGGATCCCTTACCACAAGGGGAATGACAAGGTACAAAGTGACTTCTCTTCCACTGCCTTGGCTTGCGCCGGTCTTCTGGGGGGTTGCTGGTGTACCCCAGTGCTGACATCTCCTTTACACAGCTGCTCAGTGAACATGGGCTCATGCTGGAGTCTTGTCCCCTTCACCTCCCTGCTGGTTTATATGCACTTGTTGCAGTTGCTCTTCCAAATGTTTGTGCCTCTGTTTGGTCGGAGCAAGTAAAGGCTGTAGGCTCTGTTGCAGGAGGATGAGGACTGCTCAGGGCAATGGCAAATCAAGGCTCATTGACTAATCCTTGCTCTTGCAGGGCAATGAGAACCAGAGCCAAAGTGTTCGGACCTTTTTCCTGGAGCTCATACGAGCGAAGAAGCCTCTCGTTCTCCATAACGGCCTGATCGATCTGGTGTTCCTGTACCAGTGCTTCTATGCTCACCTCCCCGACAGCCTCGGCACCTTCACCGCTGACCTCTCAGAGATGTTTCCAGCAGGAATATATGACACCAAATACGCTTCGGAGTTTGAGACCCGCTTTGTGGCATCCTACTTGGAGTATGCTTACAAGAAGTGGTAAGTGTGACTCTGCTATTTAAAGCTTGTGGGAAGAAAGGCAAATGGAGCATCAGCAGTTGGTGTGGGTTTTGGTTTTCCAGGTAAGGGAGGTGGGGTTTTATACTGTGTGAAGAAAGGGGCTTTCCCCCTTTCTTGGACAGATGCTGAGTGCATGAGGGTGCCTTTTGTGATGCACCTTGTCTGTTCAGTGGGCAGCTGCTGAAAGAGGATTTCAGAACTGAAGACTGACCACACAGTGCCCTGATCTAACTGCAAACTGACTGACTCACTGCGTGGCTCTGGCCCAGCAGTGGCCAGGAGACCATAGGGAGAGAGACCCTAGAAATACAGCTAGAGAGCAAGAGAAAAACAGGGTTGTGCCTGCAGGGTCTGGTAATTGTAAGTCAGTTTTGCAAAGGACAGTGCTGTTAAAGGGTGCTTCTTACACCTCCTGATGGTGACCTGCTCTGTGACACTTGCATGGGGCCATCGGTGACTGCCATCATCTCCTTCTCAAGCAAAAGTTGCTCTCTTGTTCCAGGACATGTGTTTGTCTGCTTCAAGTGTTGGCCTCATTTTGTGCTCCCATGCAATATAAACAAGCCCCTGGCAGCAATACAGCCTCTTGAATCTCCATTAAACTGAAGTCATGCTCTGTAGAGGAGAAACAGTATTTTTAGTGACTGTTTTATGTCAGGAAATGCCACTTTGACAGGTCCTAAAAGATTCAAAATGGCTGTTCTCAAACACGAGAATGCTGTGTTTTGACAAGATAAAAATACTTTTTAAACTGGCCTCTTAAATATTCCGACCCACAGATCCGGTTCCATGGAGCCTTCCTTTTGCACCTTTTAGCCACCTCTTGGGACAAAAAACCAGTTCTTTTTCTCATGAGCTGGAAAATGTTTCCTTCTTGTCTGTATTGCTCAGGCTCGACCTGTCTGGGTGGTGGCTCCTGGATGCTCTACATGGTACCTCGGTTTGGGGCATTTTTTCTTTATCCATATCCATTAAGATTATGAAGACTAATGCATATCTTTGTGACCTTACTGTTTAAAATCAAACTGTGTGTCCTCCTGTAGCTTCACCAGAGATGCTGGTTTCTCTGCCTGCATGTTGGCATGAGAGAAACCAACTCTTGAATCAGTACGGACATAACTGCTTGCTAAAGCTGTGTGCCAAGGGCTGTATTTCTTCCCAGCAAGCTGTCAAGGTGGGGCTAGAGCTCAAGAGCAGGAAACTCGTGGAGTTGAGGTTTGGAAAGCAGGGTGGTTGCACCAGCTCCACACTGAGCTACTTTCAGTGAGTCACCTACAGTCACTGTGTACTCTGGTTACAGCAAGCGAGAGAACTGCAAGCTGAAGGACTCCAGCAGTCAGCACCTCACCGTTGAGTTCTGCAACTACCCTGCCAACATGTCCATTTACATTGACTATCGCCACTGCTCGCTGGAAGAAGAAAACCACGCTGTGGGAGGGGGAGATAAGGTGCCTGTCTGTGAGAAATTTTCAGTAAGTAACTTGAATCCTTGCTTCTGTCTGGGTCCATGGAAAGAGCAAGAAGTGGCAGGAAGGCACCGGCAAACTTCCCCTTCTTGCTTCACAGTACAAGAAAGATTTGCAATGGAAAGGGCAATAGCACGCTCTGTTCAGAGGCAGTGAATTCCACAAGGCTGCATTAGTCAAAATGACTGAGACAGAGATTATATGGCCCTAAACAGTGGGATGGTATGAGTAGCCATACCCCTTGCTGTCGTAGGAGGGCATCAGGTTCTGAATTAGTGTGGTTTGTTCTCTGAGAAAGAAATGCCATCTCTTCCCTCCCCAGTTAGGTATCATTAAAGGGTTACCTGTGTGCAGCGTCTGACACAGTGTGATCCACAGCATCTTGAGTCCTGGTGCTGCTGCAGCAGTAAACAGAGTCCATCTGATCAGATCGTAACTGGTTTCAGGTGCTTCAAGGAGAAAAGGAGCTCTTCCAGATGTTACTGTCACAGAGCACCACAGGCTGGGGAGATCTCTGGAAGTTTCTTACCTGACCACCACTCAGTGTTGCTCAGAGCTTTGTTTAGTGAATTTTGAAAGTGTCTTAAGGACAGAGACTGCAAACCCCCTCCAGGACCCTGTTCCAGTGCTTGACCACTTACTGAAATATGTAATCAGAATTCCTACTGACTCTTACCATGTCATGTCTCCCTGTGCCTCCCTTCCAAAGAGTTTAGCTCCATCTTCTCTATAACCTCCATCTATAGCTAGATATCTGCATTCCCTTACCCTTGTCTTCTCCAGGTAGAACAAACCCACTTCCCTTAGCCTATGTTGTGTGCTGCATATTGACAGCTGCCTGCTGCACTCACTGCAGTTTGTCAGTGCCTTTCATTTGTGTTCTGGAGCTGTAACAACACAGCACTCCTGATACAGCCTCACAAGCCCTCAGTAGAGGGGAATAATTAGCTCTGCTCCATGTTATGGTGATAGGATGCTATAACCAGCACACTGGTAGCTACAGACTGCTTTCTTTCCCTCCCTAGGCCTATGGCTGGTGTCCAAAAGGGGTGAAGTGTCCACATTCTCATAACATAGACCTCATAATTGATGAGGACGACAGGATTTGTGAGAAGAAACAGAAGAAACGGAAGCAGAAATGGAGGCGTCGGAAGAACAAAGGAGAGCCTGCGAAGGAACAGGAAAGCTCAGGGAAAGAAGCGGAGCTAGTTCAGAATGGGGAGGAGGGACCACCACAAAAACGGGGCTGCTGTGAGCCTCCAGCTGCCACAGTGGTGGCAGAGATCACACCCAACTGCGAGGGCAGGCCACTGGAGGAGAACATGGACATGGAAGCAGAGCTCAGCTCAGATACCAGTGCACAACGGGAGGTGGATCTGGAGAGCATGGAAGGAACTACTGACCAGGCAGCAGCTGTTGTGAGCCCTTCTGCCAAGGGGAATGCCTCTGACAGTGACCAAGCGGAGGAGAAGTCAGACATTCCCACTGGGATTGGCTTAGTGAATCACTCTGACACCCCTGAGACTGAGGCAGCGTGTGCTGCAGAAAAGGAGAAGGAAGCCCATGGTCTGCCTTCGCAGGGGGGCACACACCGAGCTGGCTTTGATGCATTCATGACTGGCTATATCATGGCTTATGTCTGGATGCTCAAGAAAGAAAAAAACACAGACAGTGGTGCAGGGCCCTGGTTGCCAGACTGCCACAATAAACTGTACCTCAGTGGGAAATCGATGCCCCTTCATATAGTGAAGAGCTCATTTTCCAAATCTTCCAAAGCTCACAGCCAGAAGATGAAGGTGGCCTGGGGCAGTGGATAGAGCTAGAGGACTCCTCACCGAACTGGGGGCTTTTCTCCCTTTCAAGTTTTGAAGTTCTTTGTTTCATCAAGAACTGACAAGAAGTGGAGCAAGTTTCTTACTCTTGTTTTTGTTTTAACTTCTGACCCATTAAAATGCTCTCACTGGGAGTTCCTCCTGTTGTTCCTTAGTGGCATGCTGGGCTGTGAGGAGGAAGAAGAAAAGCACACCTCCTCAGCTGCACCCGGGGCTGGGAGGTTCATTTAGAGTCCTGCACTCAAAGTGAGTTTTGGAAAAACAAGCTAGCGTTGCCCTTCTGGAAAGACCATATGGTGGCTGCCTTACCATGGGTTTCACTTCTTGCAGAAGATGAAGGGGGTAATCACTTGATAGCAAGAGGAGACAGAGGCCAAAGCTTCCCACTTAAACTTGGCATGTTATTGCTTCAGCCTCCTCCCTTTATACTTACACATGCTGCCACTTAACCCAGTGGCTTAGGGTGGGACAGACCTTTTCAAAATGAGCATGTGCTAAAGGTCAAAGTGTTACCTACAGAAACACAGCTGAAAGCTCCCAGCTGTTGACTCATAAAACCAGCTTGAAGAAAGACTATAAACAGTCACTGGAGAAAGATGTGATGCTTCTGCCAGATGAAAGCAGGCTTTTCAGGCATTCTTCAGGTAGAGCATTCAGAAAGATGTGTGTTTAGTCAGATGTTACTGCTTTCAGTCACTGCTGCTAGGGTAACTCCCTATAGCCCTTATAATTATTTCCTATCCTACACAAATCAGGAAGGAAAAAACAGTGTTGTCTTTTAAAAGAGACATGGAACACGCACTTGGGTGAGCCATTCTACTTCACAGCTGTACTTCACCTTAGTCTTGATTACAGCATATGTAGATGAGACCTTTGCTTCTATGGGCCAGCTAGTTTTAGTGCAGGGTAACTGCATGCAGAAACAACCCACAGCCAGTCTTCAACCTCCCTGTGCTGCTGAAGCTATTGAGGGCTAGAACAGAGCAGCAGCAATGGCAAGCTCCCTGCAGGTTGAGTGCTATCAAAATCCATCTTCTCTTGTAGCTCACAAGCTATGGCCCACTCTGAAGAGTGCTGTAACACAGAGGGGAGGAAACCGTGAGTCTCATGGATTGAATAGTGTAACACTATAGTAAGATGCAAGAGAGGAACTACGCTAAGGATGAGTTTCCCTTGTTTATAATTCAGCACTGAGCAACAGCGAATACAATCTCAAGCCAAGTATTAATGTCCTTCATAGCTGAAGTATTCAAACCAGCCCTTGCAACCTAGACTTGTTATCTCAATCACAAGACTCAGGCCTTGATTTCATTTTTATTTTGAAAGCGAGTTGGGAAAGTTTACAAAACCTGACCAAGAAAAAAAATTATGAAAATATTTCACTGGATTCATCTTTGGTTACTTCTTATTGCAGTTCCAATGAACCAGACACCATTCCTAGAGCTCCACCGAGTCCAAAGGGCAATCAACATAAAAACAAGACATGCTTTCTTTACAGAGTCATAAATATCCGCAATATTAGAAAAGTCGTGTTGCAAAGATTCTTTTTCTGGCAGTGTTAACTTACTATTATACACAGGCTACAAACCTCTTCCTAAGCCTTTAATTACAAGTTGAGCTATTTACAGACTGCAAAATATTAAGACGTAAAACTCCTTCATAAATACGAAAATAGATCATCTCGCAAAGGTCTTTATACTTAATCAAATATCTGGCTGCCCCTCCTCCCAAAACCAAAAAAAAAAGGTTATTTGTTTTGCATAGAAATGTAGTGACATGCAATATAAACAATAGCATTAAGTGCAAACAGGAATTATTCAAGTCTCTTTAGTTGTACTGGCAAAAAATACCAATGTTCTGTTACACATTAATACATCAATACCTCTCCGACAAGTCTACTACAGCCCCTTGCCTGCACTGCTTTAGAGGGGCAGCAATTCACATGCATTTTCTTAGTCGCATTTGATCAACCTGCAACCACCACAAAAATAGCTTATAACAGACATTTAAATGAATTCAACATAGAAAGATTTAAAGTGAATTAAAAACATCTTTGATCTCTTCAGGGAACCTAGCAATGTGTAGAAAGTGTTTTAAAAGAGCAAGAACTGCTCCCGTAAGAAAGTCAGAAATCATGATAAAATCCAATCGCAATAAAACTTTGTTACATCACTATAAAACAAGCAGTTTGCTGACCATGTTTATATTCATGTTCAGCAGTAGCTGTCAGAAAATGGCCCCCTGTAGAAAAGCACCCGTAGGCAGAAAACCTACGAGTATTTACTAGGTGCAACCTAGATTCAGCTTTACACCACCCAAGGGTGAGACGTAGTGAGTGCCAACTGCATCTGGACCCTTGGAAACACTGGGGTTTAGCAAGCACTTTGCTAGTTCTAAGCCTTTTACTCCAGTTCCATACACAAGCCTCTTTTCCCATGCAGACCAAGAATCCAGGAAAGGCCTGAGCTGCTGTCCCTTGGTGTTTCTGACAGCCAGCTCAGTACAAAGAGCTAGAGAAGTTGATAGATGTGCCCTGTACATGTCAGCTGGCTGTGCTTAGAGTGGACACTTAAGAAAATAAAGTGTTAGCCATGCTGCTTTCTAAGATACCTGTTCAGGGCCCAGAAACATTTTAAGAGACTCTGGTGTAAGAAAAGAGATGAGGTCACTGTGATGGGTGCCACAGAGGTACCCCAAGGCTGACTGCATAGGCTTTACAGTCAGTGTCAAGAGAGGGCAACATGCTTCATGATGAGGTGTCAGTGCTGACAACTGGGGCTAATGCAAGCCACAGAGCAGCCAGTGTGTGTGTGAGCTCTCCAGTGAGGCCACAGGCAGTTGGAACGTGCTGGACAGCTTCCTTGCAGCCTGGTGATCCAGAAGTAAACTATTCCTTATTATTGCTTGTTTGTCTGAAGTCACACACCTAAGATGCATTTTGTGACAACAGAAGCTGGTGCTGACGGTTTCCCTCCTGAAAGATTACAACTGTATAAAACATAGAGGGGAAAAAGAAAAACAAGTAAAAAGCAGGCACCATGCAGGCTGCTAGCTGGCAATTTGAGTTCTGCTGACCCTGTCCTCAAAGGAAGTTACATGCACTCAGTGCCAGCCATACAAGCTGTTCTGCACTCTGCAGACACCAGCCCTGCAAACAGGATACAGAAGACTACTCTATAGATGAGCACCTTCAAGAGGCAGGGAGGTGTGGGCCAAAAGGGGTGATGCTGGAAAGCACAGGCATTTCCTCTTTCACTCTGCTCACAGCTGCCTAATCTGGCATGGACTGTGCTGAGTAACTGCAACGCTGGTTCTCATTTAATTCTTCCAGCCGCTGCCAAGGGATAACTGCTGCTCAGGTTAACACATACTTCACAAGAGGAAGTCGTTACCTGCATCTCTGAAAGATAAGCAACTCATCCAATAAAGAACTAAGGCTTTCTCCATCTTCAAGATAGGAAGAGTATGTATAGTCTTGCTTCCATCAGAGACTAGCTGACATTTTCCATCCTTACAAGTGAGCAGGAAGAGAGTCTAACAGGCTACCTGGGTGAAATTCTGGGCTCCGCTGCATGACCAACTGCTCAGCAGGCGTGCAAATGCATACCTCAGTTAGGAATGATAATAATAGAGGTTAAAAATATAATAGTTTATAAATCCCATCTTGTTAGGACAATGATAGTATAAAAGGGCAGGATGCTGCACAAACAATATCACAGCCCAAGCTTTCTCATACATCGCATCTTAGAGCTGGTATCTCTGATGCTGGTCCCAGCAAGCAGCATTAAAGCTTGTGCTGCTGCTTCTTTCACACGTACCTGCTGGCAGAGAGAAGAAAAAGAAGAAAAAAATTGAAGAAGATCATCCTATTCAGTGTCAGGAGAAGCCAATGAAGATAACAGCTTCTTTCTGCAGGATTAAGAAAAGGTTCATTGGGGATTTGCTTCAGTTCGACAATTCAAAGCTCTTCTGTGACCTTAATGTCTATCCTCTCCCAGGGTACTTGTGTGGCTGCAACACTGCTGGCTTCCCCTCAGCAGGGGATTCCTGTCCTCTTTCAAGAAGTCTGGTTTTGAATAAGGAGCCTCCATTACTGCACTGATATTACCGATGAGATGGGATGTCATACTAGAGAGGGAGGTGAATGTGACCCTTCCAGATTAGTGGTAGAAGTCAACTGTGATGTAGATACTGTATTTAACTAACTATTCTGCAGAAACAGATCATGATATCCTTTCAGCTCACACCCAAAAGCTCTTTACAACTGCTACTTTTAGGGACAGTTTCTCCAGCAGGCCAGAAATGACAATGTCTGAAACATGGCTCTCTCCTGTTGTGCCCTGGGCAAATCTTCCTCCACATTTGGGTTGAGGTACGCGGTACAAGGAGGACAGCAGTGCTTACCACATCCTGCCTCCCTGCACTGACATATACACATCACTACCAAATCCCAAGGGAAAATGAAATGCCAGGGAACAGATTCTTCTTATCAATCCCAAAGTACTTATCATGTGACTCAGCCTGCAGATTGCAACCAGCATGAGGTGTTTTGGTTTTGCTGCTTTTGAGAGAAGAGCTTGTTTAACACTGCAGCAGCATTCACAGCATCTCTGGGACCACAGAGCATCCCTATCTGCTCAGCAGAGCTCTGAAAGATCTCTGTGCCTGTTTCTAAGACAGAGTTTAGAAACAGAGTTTCTAAAACATGCACTGCTGAGAATGTTAATGCAAAGTATGCAGTGGTAGATAGCTGCTCTAAGAGCAGGTGGTCAGTCAGAGGAAGAGGGAAAAATTTCCTACCCAACATGGAGCTTAAGGCCTTGAAATGCTCCATGCTGGAATCCAGGTAAAACTGTTTACGTGGTGCCTGCTCTGGCTGCTACCTTTTGGAAGGACTGTGGGTCCCACATGGCTGGAGTAGTTCCCTCTCCTAATGAAAATCAGGGAAGAGAATAAGCACAATTTGAAATAAAGTTAAAATAAACAGTCTCTCCAGACACTTATCTGCAGCTATCTGTTTGACAGCCAGTTTCTACCACCTGCTGAGTCTCTTTCAAATGTGAAGCCCAGCACTACAGAAAAACAAAGGTTTAAGTGACTGGGAACAACTGTTCCCTCAGGGACACATTCAGTGTGAGCCCTCTCTTCATATATCACAAGCTGACTGTGTGCTGCCACTTGCTGAGATGTTGGAGGATGTCTGAGACAATGGGGCAGGACTGTCCCCATCCTGCTCCCTGAAGGGCCATGCCTCTCTCTTCAGTTCAGTAGAAGGACTAATACTGAAGAGAGGCTTTGTAGTCTCTAGCAGAGTATTTTTCAGCAGGTCATCTTCCACCTCCATCTCTTCAGAAGGGACACAACCTGCAAATGCTTGTGAGGAGCCACGTCCCTCAGAGTTCACTGAATTCTCAACTGGGAGCTTTTTGTAAGGAAGCGGCTCAGGCTGGGCCAGCACTAATGGCTGATTACACACTGGATCTCCACATGTGTTCCCAACAGGGCAAAACCCATTTTCCTCCTGTGCCACTGGCCCATCTGAACAGTCCATATCCTCGTCTTGTCCTGGTACAGGAAGAAATCCTGACCTGTGAGGCTTGGCTTGAAAGGGGGGAATCTCTGACACGCCATATTTACTGCTGCTGAGGAGTTTTTGCCGAACCTCTGCACCCAGCTGGATTGGGTCACACCTGCTGACAGTTGAAGACAGCCCTCCAAACAGTCCATATTCCTTGTGTGGCAGTTCAGGAGAGAGTGGAAGTGATCTGCATCTCCTCCCAGGAAGAAGGGAGGTTTCTTGCCAGTCTGTGCTATAGGCCTGCCGGAACTGGGACTGGCTGGCTTTCAAGCTCCCACCTGCCTCTGGAGAATGTAAGTCAAACACAAGGGAAATCACTGACTTGCTTGGCATGTCAAAGAACTTGATCTTCCCCCCTTTGAGGTCCTCCCGGGCACTGAAGGGATTCACTTTCCGGCCTAACCCTTTGTTAGGCGTATAGTAGGGGTCCTGCACATTGATCTTCCTGGAAGGCTTGCGGGCGAAGATATCAGACTGGCTGCGTGACAACCAGATATTCCGACGCGGACGGGGTGACTTCGGTGGGATCTTATCATCCAGGGAACTCAAACGTTTTACTCCTGGTCCTTTTTCAATTGCCCCTGAGTAGAAGAAGAGAAATACTCTTAGCTTATAAGGAGCTATATACCTGCATGTCTGCTCCCTCACAGAGCCTTCATGACAGCTGTAAAGAAGCAGCTGCATTTCTGATATTCCAAAGCATCTTCCATAAGCACACGTCTGCTCATTCCTTACAAACACAAGCACATTCTCTTCTCCTCAGTGTATTACTGGTTTCAAACATGGCGATTTGCCCTGTGCATAGCTTATAAATGCAAGGCAGTCAAAACTGCATTTAAATATTCTCTCCTCCTTACTCATGCATCAAGCTAATTAAAAGTCATCTTGAAGACTTGAGGAAATGTAAATTCATTTAATGCCATCCTGCTTACCTTGGCTGGAAACTGGACTGCTTCTTTTCATTTTATGATCAAATCTGATACCCACATCATGGGGAATGCTAACTTGGCAAGACAGAACTGTTTTCAGAAAATACAGAGCAAAAGAAACTGTACACAAGTTTGGTAGGAACGAGGAAGACTTTCCCTCTTCTATCCAAACCCTATACTTCAGGGCCCCTTCAAACCCCCTCACTGCCAGTACACTGACACAGCAGAGATGGCACAGGGTGATCATGGAGAAGAAAAATTTGCATGCCTCTAGATTTACCATCCTGGCTTCCAGCAGAGGTTGCCCAAGATCTGTCAATGATACTGACCATAAAAGAGAACAAATACAAAACATGGTTGCCAAAGGAACTGGGAGTTTTTCACCCTGATGGGAAAAGTCTGAGACTAAAATAAATGATGTATCACTAGAACAGGATTGAAAAATTCTAATTGTTTAGGACAAGATGCTAACTGCTTGGGTGCTTGAAACATGCATCTGCCACTGGGTCTCCAGGTGTCTCTTAAAGAGCTGTGGTAGAGCAATAACGAGCTGATATAAAGAAGTGATATATCCTTTTGATTACCATTTCCAGAATAAGCACATACAGTTTTCCACTTTTCCCTTTAAATAGTGCCACAGTTTAGACTGTAGTCACTCCACCTAGGAAAGACTATGTAAGTCAAAGCACAGCATGTAACACTTCTCCAAGATGATGCACATTTGACATGCATTCCAAAGGGAGAATGCCAGGAAAAGAAAAAAACAAGCCAAAAAATCCCAACAACAACAAAAAATATTTCCTTTTGAACCCACACCTCTTTAAGATGCTTTCCAGGTGTGGGAGAATTAGTACATGCATGCACTCCATGTAGTTTGAAATACAGAACTTATTTCAATCTATAACCATATTACAGATAGACAGGTATGTTAGATATATTGCATATTTATATATACACAATATGAGAAACTATTTTTATCGTACTCTAAATTTCCAGTGCCAGAAGTCTACTGACATAAAAGATGCCCAAGTCAGAACATGCCCCTGCCTCCAAGAACTGCTTGCAGTTTGCTCCCAGCACCAGGTGGCACTAGGCTGCTTCAGAGAAAACCCTTCACGGCCACCATTCCCAAGCAGCTCTGGGATTCATCTTTTCCCCAGTCTAGGTACTTTACAATACCTTTGTCTCTTCTCTGCTGTTCCTCCTGAAGAAAGTTAAGAAGCATCTAAGAATTATATGTAACATACACCAAAGAAATTATGTATACGCACTAAGTATGGCAGGGGCAAAGCAAAAGTTGATGAATTATCATGTACTATTACCAACTTACAAAACCATTCCCAAATGAATTCTAAATTCCCCTCAAGAGCTTGTGGGCAGAATCTTTTGAGGCACCTTAAGAAACAGCTGTTTGTTTTACCTAAAGGACACTGGGCAGTGCAAAGAATATAGCACCATTCCAGAGTAATTTGCAGGCTTTGAGTAAAATCATTCACAAGCTGTAAATAATACCATATATAGCCAAAATCCCAGTTTTCAAATATGAACCAGTGTTCACAGCCTGCAGCAATGTTTGTACAATACAGACTCTTACCTTTGGGTTTTCTTTCACTGTTGTCAAGGTTCAAAAACTTTCTCTCCGTGTCCTCATTTCTCAGGCGGTTTAAAATACCCTCCAGTGTTTTGACAATATCAGAGAATGAAGGACGCAACTTTGGATCCATCTGTGAATGCACACAAATCAAGAGAGTTCATGTGGGTTTGCCCAGGCTGTTCTTACTTACACAGTGGACAGATAATCTGAAGGAACTGAGGAAATTCAAGACTGTTTTAAGAAGTGTATTGTCACTGCAAAAGAAATAAATAAAGCAGGGGGAAAGTAGCATTCTATCCTAATTAAACTCTGTCATTTTGTGATCAAGTTGTAAACACTCCATGAAGAAGATGCATTTTAAATTGAAAAGGTGGAAAGCTGTTAAGATTCAGGGCTTGCAAGGGGGGGGTTGGTTGGTTGGTTGAAAAAGTTTTCATAGTTCAAGGATTTCTTTCTGGACTCCCAAATTATCAATTAGAGATTATATATCAACACTATTTCAAAAAGATTAAAGTTTGTGATTCTTCCATCATCTCCTTGTGGCTTTAGTTAAAACCTACTGAAATCTCACTGCTGATTTTGAAGTTTACAATGTTGCATCTCTCCATCTGTTAATGAACCTTACTGGGTGTATGGGTCTGTCTTGTGCGGAGCAAGATTGCATATATCATTTGAGAAAGTAATACAATAGCAAAAAATCCATCTTTGCCAAAGTAAAATAACACCACCACCCCCCACCAGGCATCAGTATGCATGCCATTTGTATTTATTGGTATGCATTTATTTATTCACCCTAGTAGGAATGGATCTCTAAACTAAGTCCAACCCTAAAATTACACTAGAAGGCAAGCAGCTCAATGCAAGTAGTAACTTAGAAGATATCCCTTCATTTTGAACACTGACTCTGTATATATGTTACAGGTTTAACTACTGTAGGTAGCAACTTGTAATTCAGCAGCTGAAAGCTAATGTCATTACACTATTAAAAAAGGTTCTGCTTGAGCTGATCCCTGTTTCTAGCCCTCCAAAAGCTTTTTCAGAGCAAACAAGCCCAGACAGATTTCACCTCAAGTACAAAGGGAACAGTGGTGCTTTGTACACAGCAAACCCTAAAGACCTCCCTGATACTGCTTTGCAGGTCCTACAAGATGGATCTTTCTGAAGACAACTGGTATGATCAGCAATGCCAGAACACCTTCTAGCAACACTGGGTAAAGGGCTAAGAATTCATAAACACAGCAGTATATTGAAGACATTTTAATCTACTACTTGTACACGTCGGTTTTTACTGGTTTTCTTAGGCTGTCATTAACCTCCCCAAGGCTTTGCACATTAGTTCAGCTAATCAGCTGAGCTATACAGTTTACACTTTGTTGACCTAAATAATAAAAAGCTATATAAACATCCATGTCTAAAAGCAAATTATCACACAGATTGCCTATTACTGAAGCACACTTAGGCAGGTATAAGAAAGCCTTATCAGTTGACTACCTTTCCCTTCCTACTAGGTAAATGGTGAGTGAGTGATAGCATGCCCCACACTGAAATCAGCATATTAATGGCTTGATCACAAGACAGTAATTTCCACTTTCAGTTCAGGGAACAGATGTTTATTATACAGGAGCAGCAGTTGACAGTAATCAGCCAGAGAAAAAATGTTTTCTCTGAACCCACCAAATTCTTACATGAGAATATAAGGTCAGTCACTGCCTTTCTTCATAAGTAGTTTTACTCTGAATTTCACCTGTGCTGAAAAACTGCTTTGAATCATGCACCATGTGTGTGGATGCAGTACGATTTCTGGAGTCTGCAGGTGGGAGCTGATATTTCCAAAGTCAAAGCCTACCTCTAAGCCAAACTCTTTAGTGCTTACGTAGTCAAAACACTTCATAAACATGAGTCACATGCACCACTGTCCTGGGGAAGCAAGCTCCACTGCACTACGGTGAAATGAGAGGAGTGAGGAAAGCAAAATCAGAGGAGAGAAGTAGCTTGTCCAGAGTAAGTTCCACAAATATTCTTAGAATTAAATTATGCTATCTTGTGTCAAGAGTGGCAGTCACCCCCACCTACTCATATCCTTACCTTTATACCATTCCCTTTGAGCATGTGCATTTAGAATCATAGAAGAGCTAGGGTCAGAAAGGACCTTAAGATCACCTCATTCCAACCCCCCTGCAGTGGGCAGGGACACCTCACACTAAAACGTGCCACGTGCATTTGTACTTATACAAAGTAAAGAGTGAGCTCAGGACAAAAATAAGCATCAAGAGCATGAAGAGATGAGACTTCTCTTACAAACACTTGCACACAGTGCAGGTATTGGCTCCAGTGTGGCCTCACTGCAGAGCCCTGGGCATAGTTTTATTCAGTAGCATTTTTAGAAGTTGCCTCAATTTGAGTTGTGCACACTGGACATTCCCAACCTCAGCTGAATCTGGTGGAGGCTCAGGTTCTCTTGCTTCATAGAAACTGGTTTACTATACAAAGGCACTAACAACCTCTGTTATGGGATAATGCACAAGGGATCTACCTCCTTGGAATTTTCACAGGAGGAGCCATGAAAGTGTGCACTGTATCATAATTTTACTTGAATAATGGGCATACAGCACATTGCCTATAGCCTTACTGATATTCAATCATCTGGGTCCAACTTTGTTTTTTTGGAACACAGGCTAGGGATTTGGAGGTTTATCCCACTTTTCAAAGAGGCATCATATTGACTTTAAAAGTAGTTTAGTGCCTGCTCTTGATTCTGGAGAGGTTTTTTTTGCAAGGGCATTAGCGATAGGACAAAGGGAATGAATGGCTTTAAAATGAAAGAGGGTAGATTTACATTAGATACTGGGAAGACTTTCATCCCTGTGAGGCACTGGCACAGGGTGCCCAGAGAAGCTGTGGATGCCCCATCCCTGGCAGTGTTCAAGACCAGGTTAGACGGGGCTTGGAGCAACCTTGTCTAGTGGAAGGTGTCCTTGCCTGGGGCAGGGGGGTTGGAATGAGGTGATCTTTAAGGTCCCTTCCAAATCAAACTTGTGTGTGTGTGTGATTTGTCTCCTCTGTTTGTGAGAACAACTCAGAATTCTTTTTTCATGGCTCAATAGGTCTGTTCACAATAACAGCTGGATTTTTGTGAGCCTGAGGGCCAGCCAGTGTCAATAGCATACAACTGGTTATGATCAGCCCAAGCAGCAAGGAAAAGGTTATAAAAACTATAGGGGACTTTCTGGGTTATCAGTATGTATGCTGCTTTTATAGGTAGGCTCTTCAAGCCTCTTTTGTAAATGCTTTAAGCTCTATCTTCAAAAACCAGAGGGATTTACAGCACTGCAGTTTTGGCCTCTCCCCTTCAAGTAAGATACTCACGTTACAGCAGTTGAAGGCCAGCTGGAGGAAGTCAGGAGGACAGTCTCCCACCATGTGCTGGAAGGCATCATAATCTAATCCAAAATTCTGTATAAACCAGAACACAGCACAGAGATACAAATAAGGTCTGCTATCTGTCCCAAGGCATCTTCTTTTCTGTGGGTCGTATATAGAACGTTATCAAGAATAACCACAAACACCATCTCTCAGCAGCCATATACAGAGGATTTTGAGAAAACTTCATGCACAATCCAAATTGCAGCATTCCCAATGGGGATTACATTATACAAGGTACCTGTCAGAGAATGAGCTGACTTCAAAGCCCATTCTTCTTCCTGGACTCAACTTGAATGCACTGCAGTTGAAATATTGCTTCCAGATCCATACTGGCAACATCTTACATTATGATGTTTCACCCTGGTGACTTTCACCATGTAAATTAAAAGCCTGCTATAAAACCAGAGGCTTTGCTATGATTAAAATTTATCAATTAAGATAATTAATTTTTCAGTGGATGTTAGACTGGTAATACAAATTATCCAGATCCTTAAATGCACTATAAAATCTGAAGGGCAGGGAAACAAAAGGATCTGTTATTTACTGCAGCTGAAGACCTGAGCAATTTTGCATTTTCAGAACCAGAGGGGGATAGACAATTTGGAAGATCCCCAGTACAGAGCCAAAAGCTGCCCTGCAGATGGGACTCAACTAAAGGCAAGTGAAGTAAGAAATACCTTATCTGATTTGTCGATTCTAGCTCAGATCCATGGTGCTTAGCACAGTCTATGCAAAAATAAGGGTGAGCTTATTTTAGCTGCTGCTAGCATAGCTCCTGTCCCTTTCACAAGGAGGGGCTGCTTAGTGCATGCAGTGTGCCAGAAGTGCTCTGCTCCAAAACTGGCAAGAAGTCTACATGAGCTATCACTCTACAAAAGGAAGAGTTTGCACTGCAATGCTCTCAGTGTTCTGCCAGTTAGGGACAGAAAGGATTTCCCATGAGGACTGCAGCTGGACGAAGTCTCTGTGAGAGTGTCTTCAGTGAAGCTTCTTACAATAACAGCACAGAACAACAAAAGCCTTTTACAGGCTATTTTTAATGTAACACCTATTCATCGTATCTTTGGCAGCAGTGCCAGAAGTTCTAAAGGCCAGCCATTATCATGGCATACTTACCACCTCCCACTGATGTTATAAACGTAACCACTTACCTCTGTGCGAGGAAGATAGTCTGGATCTGCCTGTATTCTTGCTATAATCTCACACAGAATTATACCATAGGAGAACACATCCGCCTGAGAGAGGAAAAAATACAGGCACATGGTTCAGCTCTGAATACTCAGCATTCTTATCTGCTGCCACTGAGTTTCTCTTTACCCCAAACGGTTATCGTGAAACAACTAAACCAACACCACAGCCTGACAACACTAAGCAACTGCATTACAGTGAACATTTTCCATGCAAAGAAACACATGCTCACAGTAAAGCATTATTGTTGCACAAATAGCAATAACTTCATAACTCTTTCAAGAAAATAAATAAAAAAGAAAAAGAAAAAACCCCACCAAACCATAAATAATCCTTTGCATAAAGAATAGTGCAGTCGCATTTGATGTCTTACAGATGGGAGTACTTAAAAACATAGCAAAACTATGACATGCCTCTTTATCGCTGTGGTTAGAAAGATGGGTTTTGAATACACAGGATCACAGCTTATTCAGAATACCAATGCTGGTTTTAAGAAAAACTTTTCTTACAGTTCAGTACCTCTGACAAAACAGTGTCTTTCCCAAAGCTTGAGATATCTAGTAACACTGCACACCAGCATCAATTTCCATTGAAATTTCCGTGACGCTTAGTAATCCCTTATCTGACTACCCTTGGAGCCGCACAATTCCTCAGGTTTCCACCCACCTGAATTTATCATGTAATAAAATTTAGGACAACATGGAATACAAGTTTACAGAGGAGAAGCTGACATCCCTCATCCCTTATGTATCAGACCAGGCTTATTTCATCTTTTATGCTGATGAGGTGCGAGACCTGCTTCCTCTTTAGTCCTCCACTCCCTAGGGTTAATGAAGAGTGTGGCACCATGGATTTGGGTGCTACATTATTAATTTAGGTCAATTGGAACTGTTAAAAAAGCTTTGAAATGCTAATTATTACATTCATTACTGATTTCACTACTGCTTTCCTGCAAGTTAAAAGTACCACCAATTAAACAGATTGAGTACTAGTTATAAAAAGTACAGGATGTGGGCTTTCACACAGAAAAGCTGGGAGAAAATCCTGTGTAAAGAAGAGCTTGACTGAAAATGCTATTTCTAAAATCCAGTGTGATCTGATCTGCCTCTGAAAGGAACATTTCCCAATGCCACAACTAGGAAAATGTAGAAATACCTTTGGAGAACTTTTTTAGAGGTATCTTACCTTGAGAAAGGTTGATTTATTTTTTTAATTAATATAATTACAAAAGTTTCCACACAGACCTTTTACTTCTACCCAGATTTCAATAATTTATGATCAGGGAAGCAACCTCACTACGTTTCCCAAGAGACTTGTTGTGTTAGGTCAACAAGCCACTACCATATTTCTGCATGTGGGGTGTTTCAGAATAGAAGTAGCATAACAGTGAATTATGCTAAAGGTAACTGTATTTCCATATAAGAATCCACACCATGAATTTAAAATACCTATTCAACTATACTCTCTCTTAGTCTGAATGGCCTCAATACAGAAATGTCACAAATTAAAATAACAATTTTAGTAGTATGGAAACTTTAAATCTTGTATACAGCTACTGAAGAGAAACATCTGGCAACTGAAGTCCATTTATATCATGTACCTACCTTTTCATTATATGGTTCATCTCTGAGAACTTCTGGTGCCATCCAGAAGGGTGAACCCACCACTGGTAACTTCTCACTATAGAGATACGGGATAGATGGGGGAAAGGGAAGGAGACAGAGAACCACCATTAATTAAATGCTCAGGTATGTTACTAACTCTCACATAATTCCAAGTATCTGAGAAGCATTCACTAGAGGGAAGTCAATACAAGTGGATTCTACAGCATACTGTACACTGGTTTCCTACTGAAGTCATGCAATAGCAGGAGGAAAATGTGAAAGAAAAGGAAAGCTTCAGTCAGTTGCTCATATTTTATTTCCAGTTTCTAATCACTTAAAAAACCCAAATTATTTTAAGGTCATGGCTGTTCAATAGCTCAGTTTCCAAACTCTTAGCAGGGATGACTCCTTCATTTGTACATAGAAAAGTTTGTGGAAATCAGTTTCAGGCTAGATGTCACGTTCTCCATTTAGGCAGCAAGCCATGCAGGTATCCATCCTTATGTGTATACCAATAAGCAGCTCTGAAAGTATTCAGCACAGCCTGCTTGCAAACTGTATTTTTTATAAGAAGATTGATCAGATGAATCCTTTAACAGGGAAGAACTAGAAGTAATCAGAATAGAGCACATTGGAAAAATTTGCAGTATTTCTGTATGGCGTAATACTATAGCCTTGAAGAAGGCCTTCAGCTTGCCACTCAGCTGACCCAGAAGTTATAAACCCACAAAAGGCCTCTGAATGCCTCAAAATAGCACAGCTTGCTAGCCAGAAACCTGGAAACAACAAACGGCATTTGAAGAGACGTAAGACTGACATCAAACCAAAGTGGGGGCTAACAACAACTCTATTACGTCATTTGTTTTAGTCTCAAGCTCCCTTAACTCTGGTTAGTATTGTACTCTTGGTTTTCAGGGCATCTCAAAACTGGTTATTAAGCACACCTAAAGGCACCTGGGGTGCCTTCCTGATTTTGTGATGATTTGTACAAATACAGCTGAAGCTGTCAGCACTTTAAAGGGCAGAGATTCCACACAAGTGTACAAGATACACATTGGCTGCACTTAACGGTAGTTTGGAAATTAAGATGTCTACTTTGTTAAGCTTTTAGATCAGTATTTCATCCACATTAATGCAAGCCCTCAGACGTCCCAAGACACAGCTTGAGGATATGTGCAGTTTAAAAACACTGCATAACTGAGATCAACTTTCATTGTTTTCTTTGCAGTCCAAAGAGCTAGAAGGCTTTTCATTTTAAACAGAAGCACACACTGCAGAAAATCTGACAGCATACTTCACAGCCAGAATACCCTGAAATACACAAGTCAATATGCAGAGAGAATAATGAAATCCTTGTCCTTGATCTCCCTAAGGAAGAGATGACAAAAGGACTATTTCAATTGTGACAATAGCTTGTGACAGTCACCTGTGCATTCCTCACATGAGTAAGATTATAATTTCATCCTAGGGAGAGCCAAATGGTGAGCTACTGTTGGACAGTAATTTTAATATCTCTGTTATAAACCTAGATATTAACAACTAACCCAGAGGTTAAAGTAATAATACTGCAATGGCACTAAATATTATTTATGAAAATGGAAGAAGCCAATTAAAGTAGTTTGGAATAAACAGAGGACATTTATTACAAAATCATCCCAATGTAATAATGGCCTCAGGAACCCAGCACATCAGAGCTTCTGACATGCAACCGCACTGCAACTCCCACAGTATTTATCTCACTGTTCATATACCTGTGATCAGGAATTTTCTCTGCTAAACCAAAGTCTCCCACTATTGCTGAGTATCCATTCTCATCATGTTTTATTAAGCAGTTCTGTGAAAAAAAAAAA
>NDXB01011542.1:2473-18381 GCA_002631895.1 Agapornis roseicollis | reverse complement strand
AAAAAAAAAAAAAAAAAAAAAAACACAACAACAAAACAGAAGAGTTATTGTCTGGGCATGAAACCCATACACCACTTGTTTCATTTATTTTTAATTTGGGACAAAACTGCAAGGTATTCTTTGGAAGACATTCATCTATGAGAAGCTTTTGTCTGAAAGCAACCACCCTTTTCCCCTACCCTCCCCCCTGCACAATCACATGTCTGTCAAACTTAAGATGCTGCAAACAGCATTACACTTGGCTAATAATCCACTTAAAAACTTGCTGAGAAAGCAGGCAGCCACAGGCAGCATGTACCCAGTTAGGTTCTAGCAAGAATTAAGATGATTTAGCTCTCTTACTGCTCAAATATGCAATACATGCAGTTCACTATGACACCTTCAATTTTCTCTTTACACTTTGCCTGCACCTGACCAGAATACAAGATCAGAGCAGGCTCTAAATGCCTTTGTATATTTTTCTACATTAGCTACTGAAAAGGAACTCCCTGCTTTGCAGTAGATTTTCATCATAAAAATACATGCAACAACATTATATGTGCATTTGAAGTCTCAAATAAAATTCTTTATTCTACAGTACATCATAAAACATGATTTAAGGGAAAAGTCTAGTAGGGAAAAGCTGCCTATTTTTTCCATTCAGATGTGCCCTCCAGTGTCAGGAAGGAGGGCAATTTAAGGACACACATATAATTCTGTTCTGGCAGCATCACATCACACACAGAGCATTATCCATTTATTTTTGTTACTTATTTAAAACTCTGAGAAATATGCTTTGACCATTCCAGTACCACATTTTTTCCCTTCTAGCCACGTGAATAGAGAGCTGACTTCCCTAAGTTCTTTTTCTGTCCTGCAATAGGTGCAGCAAGACAGAGAATTCATTCCCTTACAACATGCCTTGCTCTGTATCCTTCTGCAGGCAGTTACAATAGCAGTGACAGGCAGCAAAACCACTGCCGACTCCTACAGAGTGTTACCCTGCATTAATTAGCTAAACAGCAGGAAACACTTTCTAGCTTTATTGTGCTTGGATACACAAAAGCCCCTCGATGACCCCAAAGCATTAGCTTGTCTGCATAATGCAACTACCAAGAAAAGAGAGTCCCTTGTCTAAAAGATCAAGTTCAGGTCATCACTGTTTACATTATTCAGAGGTGATTGTGGCTCAGGCCATGAAGTGAGTTTTCTTCCTGTCAATTAAAAGGTTAAGCAAGCCATTCCTGCCATCATGTAAAGATCATGCACACCAGGCTCCTCAGAAGCAAACTTCTATTTGTTCAGCGTGACTCAAGTATAGTAAGTACAGTTAGTTTGGGGATTCATAAGCATGTAACCAAGTTAAATCAACTGGGCTTGCTCAAAGAGCAGCAAAGCTTCTCAGTTACAGGCTTTGTTGTCTTGTATCAAAGAGCACATTCATTCAGCTTGCCTCTGTTTAAACATTTTGTCGCTGTAAGTGGACTTAAAACTGAGAAGAATAAAACTCTTCTGAAAAATCTTCCTCAAATGATTCAGATGAGTAGAATTTCACTGCGCACCACACAGAACCAAGTCCATGACCACACCAGAGGTTTTGCAGTGTACAAGAATGCTGATATTATTGTATGCAGCAAATTACCTGGTTGTTTTCTGCCATAGATTTCTCTTGAATTAAAGATGATTTGTAATTCACCATTTTTTAAAGGAAACCTCTATGATTCGTAAAACAGCTGGCTTTATAATCTAGATTTCCCTCTTGTGTCAGCTTTAACTATGTACATTTTGTCCATTTTGAGCAGCAAGACTGCAGTAGTTCATTTTACCCTCTGGGGTCTGTGGATTAGGTTTATTTGCCAATAACCCCCGGTGTCCAAAATTTCAGGGGAACATTTAAATCCAGGTTAAGAACCATTTTCAACAAAATATTTCTACTGACCTTGAGATCTGCAATAATTTAATGGGCTGCTTGGACACCAAAAGGAAGCTTAAATACAACAGCATCCCAACAGCAAACTTTTCTTCACCTTCTTACCATTATACAATCACATCCCATTAGACAGCAATACATCACTAATTGAAGATGAACAATCTCACCCCCCCATCAAGCCCCAGACAGACTCAGCTCTCAGGTACAGCACTGAACTATCATATAAGTAGCTTATTCCTGGATAAATCATAAATGAAACCAATAGCACATCTAATCTAGCTACCAAGTAATGCTACCTGACAGATTTGAGCTCTTTCACTGGATGAGCAGGAGCTGCCTGCAGCAAAGCTAGGCTCCCTTTCACTTGCAGGCCATTCAAGAAACCAAACAGAGTGGACACCCCTCCACTGTAGGGTCCAGAGGTGGTGCAGGGCACACCATGACAAGGCAATAGGGGAAACACTGGGCAACATTTCTGCTATGATGTACTGATCAATTGTTCTGCCATGGTGGGCTGCACAATGTTAAATGACATGAAGAAGGAAGCTAAACTATCCTCTCTCATTAGTGGGAACTTGTCTTCTGTCTGCATATGAAGAAGCACTGAGTGTGAACTTAAATGCATTAGGATATGTACAAGAGTGACTTTTTTATTCACACTTAAAAGAGCCATGGGCAGGTGACATGCACCAGTCAAAAAAATGCTGGTATCACTACAAATGCTCACTGTAGTAAAGCTGAACTGGTCTGGGTTAGAAGGGACCTTAGAGTTCATCCAACCCCTGCCATGTGCAGGGACACCTTCCACTAGACCAGGTTGCTCCAAACCCCATCCAACCTGGCCTTGAACACTGCCAGGGATGGGGCAGCCACAGCTTCTCTGGGCACCCTGTGCCAGCGCCTCAGCACCCTCACAGTAAAGAATTTCTTTCTTATATCTTATCTAATTTCCCCTTTGCCAGTTTAAAGCCATTCCCCCTTGTTCTATCACTACTTGCTCTTACAAGTTTTATTTAATTCAACTAAGCACCAATTTCCTGGAACCCAGAAAGGATGGAATCCCGTTCCTATCAAAATCAGTAGTAAACCTCTTCTATGGATACTAGCATGGCCAGAAGTCACCTTTGAAGCCTGCACTGCTCATTCAGAACAAAGTTTTGCAGATATCTATGCTTCATTCTGTGCTGAGATTCCCCAATTCCTAAACTTCAAACTGTACTGCTAAGATAAATCAGGATGAAAAAGGGACAAAGTTTCATTAGAGCCTAAAAGTAAAAAAGGATTTTAAATTGAAGGTAAAGGTGGTATATCTTAGTAGGAAAAGTACAACAGAGCTACTGCACTGTTTCTTCTGCCAAAGTGATACTTCCCAGTTTCTACAAAAAAGAAAATGTGTCAGTCTGGTACAAAGAAGTTTCATTGATGGATTTTGGCCAGAGACACAAGAATTCAAACTCCTACCTAGTGCAAAGAGCCTCTCGAGAACTGCCTACAAGATGAAATGCCAAGCAGCTTTACAACACGGGCTTTAGGAAAATGCTTTCAACTTACTATCGCACTATCCGTATAAGCTGCAAGGCAATAAAACATGACAACCTTCCCAAGCTTTCTCTTTGGACCTCCACAGACAGGGACAGTCTTTCTTTTGGCAGCTCACACAGTCAAAGAGGGCAATATTTGAATTCAGTTGGGTTCTTAAGGATTTCCACCCCCTCACCTCCCACCCCTCCCCGAAATGGGGACCCCATCAGTCCTTCCTGAGGCAGTCTCTTAATAGAAGCAAGGAGCTTTGTACATGAGCCCTAAAGAGTTAACAGAGCTGTTTATGCAGAGACAGATGTGAAAGAACATAAAGCCCCCTTTGTGTGTTACAGGAGCTTAACATCTGCTTTGCACAGCATAATCCTACTAAGACAAATGCAATATTCTACTCTCTCTTTTACATAAACAAAAATGAAAATAGACTCAAGAGTTTTGGAGTTAAAAATAAGTTGCTTAGATGAAGAAACCCCACCATTTTATTTTACAATATGACACCCAGTCTAAAATCCTTGGAGATTTTATTGCACTCCAGAAAATACAGGAATGCTACTGTCATTTGCAACCCGCTGATCAGTGTTGCTGAATTAAAATACTTAAAGGCCAATTGAGATGTATCAGCTGGTTTTAAAGTGCTATCCCCTAGGAGAAACACTACTGACAATTAAATGTATACAACAGGAAGTTTACTATACTAGATACACTTTTGAAACTAAAACCGTTTTGTTTAAGGGACAGGCTCCATTTGGGTCCCTGAGTACCAGTAAAATTTAGTATTGTGACAATCATTAGAAATAGCCATCTGTAACAGCTACTTTTTTTTCAGCACAAGCCTTCCCCAGCAGTGCAAAATACCCAGACAGAGAGCTTACTCTAGCACAAAGGGGACCTTACAACCACAGCAGCAAGTATGAGACTCATCAGACAAAGGTTCTGTTCACTGCTTGGGTTTTATTTTGTGCCAAACAAGCAAGCAGCATACTAGGTAAGTGGTCAGGGTAGGTCACTTTCAAGCCCAGTGAATTTGTGTTACATCAGCTAATCTACATTAATTGTTTACATGCATGATACTGTCCCCTAGTAACTGAGGCTACTCCTCTCTCAATGAAAGAGGGGTGAGACAATACACATTTACCAGGAAGTGAAAGCAAATGTTGGCAGGAATACATACATGAATGCATATGTGTGTATATATGCAATATAGATATACATATATGTCGAAAGATTAGAATTTCTTCATAGATTATCATCAATGGAGCTCTCAATGTTCCCTAAAACTGTACACAACCTACTATTCATCACAAGACATTGCTTTCAATTGCACATGGTTCTGCAAAACTAAAAGGCATCTGTTTGGGGATTTGCCTATTTGCTTTTAATCAAGAGCTTTGCTAGTGGGTTTTGGGGGAATGGAGTATTCAGTTAAGACAACTCAGCTCTCTGGAGACCAAACTTAGAACATGTGTTGCAAGCAAATTTTGAAATAATGAAAATAAAAAGGCTAAAAAAATATTAGCCTATAGTGTCATACCAGCTTTGGTATGTTCTCAACTTATAACATGATTAAACTCCTGTATAAGATGCACCTTTTGCTACCCCTGCAAAAAGCAGACTGAGACAGGACATATGCTGTGTGAGGAATCTGAGAAGTGACTAAGGTGACCAGACAGAGCAGGAGTCCAAGCCAAAGGCTGGCAGGGGCCAAGATCAGGGTCTTGAGGTAGGTTCATGAGGTAGGGAGAAAAAAAACCCAAAGAGTATTACAAGGATGTAAAAACTACAGGCATAGCAAACAGGTGGTGGTGATAAAACAGAGCTAACCTGGAAAAGCAGAACAAGGAGAGAGCTAGATATGGCTAAACATATTAGAAAACAGAATGCAGAAAGATAGCTTGTATAAAGCTCCAAGCAAGAGCAGTAGGAAGAGGGGAACTGCAGTCAGCCAGTCCAGAAGACTGAACAGTAAGTTTGGGGGTAGGAAGTGGGAGCAAAGAAGAGCCTTAGAACAAGGATGAAAAGTCTGAGCAGATGCTGGCATTGAATGCTAGCAGAAAGGATCAGATAGTCACAGAGTGGGTATGATCATACAGGCATTACTTCTCACTGCCAAAGAGTCTCTCCTGTTCCTCTCCTTATTCCTGCTCCATAGCAGAAGCACATGATGATTATTAGTAATAATTAAAAGTAGCAATAAAAACTCACTAAAACCACCTCCTGTATTAGTTACTGTATTAACTAAAGCAGCAGACACCTCTGCCATGAATCTCCAGCTTCTAACTCTGCAAATGAAGTGCATAATGCCATTCATTCTTTCCAGAATCACTTTTAATCAGTGGGAAGTTGCAGACAACATACACTACATCAAAAAAGAAATACCACATAAAGGTGGTATACAAAACCTCCTGTAAGATCTTTCATTCTTCCTCTTATGTATACACATTAAAGTCAAGTCCTTAATTACATGATCACACGGACAGTTTTTCACCTGGCCTCTATGTCTTTTAGTGCACACATTCACACTGACAATGAATTGGGGCTGTACGTAAAACCCTTGGACCACTATTGTCAGTACTCTGGCCACTCTTACCACAGAAACAGAAGAGTGAAAGAAAGGCTGGGAAGAGATTAAAAAGAAAGCCTGGGCTGAAAATTAAGGTCTTCTCTCTTGTGGTTTAGGATATTGCAGCGTTGCCCCAGGATCTGGATTCTGGCCTTCCTCAGCATCACAGGAAGATTCTGTGACAAGGAAGTCAGTAGCAAAATCTTCCCGAGACTGTTGCAAATCTTGTGCTTTCTTTGCCTCCAGGGGTCAAACTTGCCTATTTTATAAGTGCTGTAATGCTTCCAACTGCCTCTGAGGTCAGTGAGCATATTGCCTTGAACTTAAAACATGTGTAAAACGCCAAATACTCCAAACAAAGTCTTAAAACACATACCAAATATTCACCAATATTCTTGCTTTTAATCTGTTCTGATAAGGCTGAGTTTATTCATCTCCCTTATTTCAGAGATAATGTAAGAATAAATTAACTGATAACTACGAGAGTCACTAGTGTATGCTGCCAAGGAAATCAACACTGCTTCTAGAGTAGGGTTTGAATGCAATGCAAATACAGTGTAAATAAGGTGTTGAAGGACCTCTCCATGTAGTACTAAGATACTTGTTTTGAGGGGTGAAGTACAAAAGGATTTTGTTCTATTCTTTTTGCAAGGGGGACACCTTCTCCCTGTGCCTTCTCAAACACTGTAACAACAGGCAGAAAGTTACAAACCAAGTCAGATTAAGAAAAGCTTTCTCACAATCCACAGGCTACTGCTGAAACACTTCAAACACTTCATATTATGATTTCTGGTTTAATGACTGCATCTTCTGTGACTAAGACCTTTGGAGTTAAAATTCATAACCAGATCTCCTTGAGAACCACTGAAAGATGAAGAAAATATTTATGATTCCAGGATGCAAATCCTCCTTGTGCACATTAAAGCAAGCCCCAAATAAAAAATGATTCACAAGGCTTGCAGTGATATGGATAGAGGACAGGGAATGAGCCAACAAGGCTGGTTGTCACAACCCATCTATGGCTTAATTGCTGTGTAAATCTCTTTATGACAAGTTGAAAGTGAGGACACATTTATTGGCTTACAAAACATACAAGTCACCCTGCCCACACACCTACCATCAGCAGACTGGAAACAGCCAATCTGACCACTCTTCCTTCTGACAGATTCAAGTTAGGCTATTGCTCTTGATCACAGCAAATCAGCCTCATCAGCTACAGCAGTCTAAGGACAGAGCTGCTCACAACATGGATGAGTCCTGGCTGTCTGGGCAGCATGCTCTCTTCTCGCAAGCACTGCCTCTCCCTTTGACAGAAGGGCAGCAGGAAGGGCACCAGTGGGATGTCAGGGCCGACATCCCCTCTGGGCTGCTACATCGACTATAATGACCTACATTTACTCTTCTCTGCCGTTATCCCCTGTAGCTTTCTGCAGTATCAGTGCTGGTTTGCTACCCTTGACACAGTGCAATTAGGAAGAGAGATCACCCTGCTGTATACTAATTGTCAAAACCACTAAGATCTTTCACTCTTAGATTTGCAGGGGATAGGAACCTTCCCTCCTTTAAGATTTCCTGCATCCAGTACATAATAGATATATATAATGTTACTGTCAGAGCAAAACATATGCTGCGATAACTGACAGAATAAACTTCATGTATTCATGTCACTTGCTCCAGAAGCTGCAGGAATTAGATGTTATCAGAAACAGTAAAAAGGCAGAAGTACAGGTCTAAATTAATCCCTAATACCTTTCATAGTAAAATTCATATTAAAGAGATAATTTGCAGTGGGTTATTTTGATAAGTGTAACAGTTAAAGAATGGAGACATTCCTGCACATAAAGTCTCAGTTTCATTCTGTTTGTAGTTCATTGAGGGCCAACAAGTTTCTTAGAAAAATACTTCACTCTCCCATCCTACAAACTCAGTGTCTGCTCTCATGTTTGCCAGCTAAATCCTTGTCTTTGCCTTCATTTGATTAATAAAGCCATCACATCAATTACTGAAGTTTACCAAAGAGAGAAGGACAATATAACACAGTCCAATCCAGATCACAAGTTCTCTCCCATGGAAGAAGCTCACCACATCTTCCTTCAGCTTTCTCACACAATTCATTCCACCACCAGTACACACCTGGTAAAACACAAGCCATCTTCTCAGGCAGTAGCCAAAAGCCACAGTCAAGCGCTGAAAACTCTGGTGGCAGATTCTTGCTACAGTTATTATCTTAATCTTCTTGCTTTAGAACAAAGCAAACTTATCCAGACAGCGGGGCAAAGATTTACTCAAAAGAAGAGCCATTTGGCCAACAGGCTTAATGTACATTTTCTCAGTATAATAATAATAATCTAATAAAACTCACAAGTACCCAGGTGTTTAAGGACAGGCTTTTCCATCTACTTCCCTCCTCAAACACAACAAGCAAGTGCATGTATCACCTCAAAAGACTTAAAAAAATAAAAACAAAAAACAAACCAACCCTAAAGACCCCAAAGAAACTGAAAAGTACAACCCAAGAAGCTGGAAAATGCAGACTATAGCTGAGGACTTAAACTTTTATCCCAACAGCTTCCAGCGTATCCCACACAGATACTGTACCTCTAGTGCTAAGAACCATTCAAATATAACATAGCCATTACTAAATTCTTAAGGTTTGCTTTGTTGTTTTAAATAATCCTTATTACTTCCTGTGGCCACTGATGAGTTTGCTGTTGCAGTGAAACCAGGCACTCCTCCAGCGGGTGCGTTTCTAAACAACTGACATTCAACAATAGATAATATTGAAGCATTGGTAGGGCAGCTCCGGCGAATTACAAATTATTTATGTAGAGCTTTGAATAAAGGCATTCACAGAGGCCTCAGGAAATTGATTTTCTTATGACTAGCCACCACAGCATGTGTTACGATAAATGCTGCAGGCAGAGTTCTCCTTAGTTACTTTGGTTCCCTGCAGTAACTCTACTTCCTCACTCTGTAATACTATAAAATACATCCTGAACTGTAAAAACAAGAGGAAAAGCAAGTTATCTTTTCAGTTACCTTTACACATCTCTTATCTGCACACTGCAAGGTGACTGACATGGAGCTAAGTGTATCATGTCAAAGTGACATGACTTCAAGTCTGGACATTTTTCATAAACATGATATTTTTCCTGGAGTAATTCAGTACTTCTCACTTAAAAAAGACACCCAAGGAAATACTTTATGACTTCACTGAAATACCTCTTTGACCTACCAGATGCGGTATTTTTCCCTTGGCTAAATGCACATTCTTCATCTGTTTAACACTGCAGTGAGGTAGCTTTAAAAACCCCTAAAACTGGATGAAGGTTTAGCAGTCACTCACATTTGCAAAAGCATGGTGCTGTGGTTTTGTTTCTAAAAGCTGTTTCTAATCTTAAAAACCAGTTCCTTTTAGGCTAAGATAACGTTCTGCTAGATGCTATTGACAGAAGTGACATGTTGAAGGCCTCCCAAGAACAGTTTTAGAGTACTTTCACATTACAAGGCCCCAGTGAGTTTAAGCTAGCTCATTAGCTCCAGACAACAGGACAGACAGGACAGTAAAGCCCTCAGCTCAGGCTGCAACAGGTAGCAAGACCCAGTATGAATACTGGGGCAATTTGTTCACGGGAGCTTAGTGCTCCTCTGTCAATATTCTAGCTGAGCTTGAATGAGCTACTTTAGCCAACTAAATTCAGATGAGTTGTCACCAAAGCAGTGAAAAAAAAAAATAAATCTATGTCCATTGAAAACTCTGCCATTGAATCATTCTGGAGGAAAGTTTGACCTTTCAAAATTTCAGGCAAACAGTGTTGATTTTACTGACTTTAAAAAAGAAGGAAACTCAAACCAGGATTGTGGACAACACAACGCTGAATTAGTAATGAAAGGTCACTCTTCCTACAGAAGATGATTTGTGAAATCTATGAGGAAACAAAAACAACAAGGAGATTTTAAAGTGCATTTGTGGTAATCTCTTCAATTTGGGTTCTTTGTATGATTAACCTTTTCCAAATGTTAGATTGTTATGCTTAATTATCCAGGGATTTAAATACCTCACTGAGCCACAATACAGATCTAAAAAACTCTGCAGCTGCTTTCTGAGAAATCCTAATCTGAACTCATTTAAAGAGTGACCTTCCTTCGGGATAGTTATTTCTCCAGTTTGCATACAACCTATCAACACACTTTGAGGAAAATTTTAATCCTATAAACTCTATGACAATTTGTTTCTCAAAATGTCTTAGACCACACCTTATATAACTGCAGTTCTCTACTGCAAGAGAAAGAACCAAACAACCAGTTCTAATAACTTCATTAAGATGTTCCCTTAACTTTACAAACAGTACCTTGGATGTAAGGTCTCGGTGGAAAATGCCTTTATAGTGAAGATAGCCGATTCCCATAGCAATGTCATAAGCCAGTTTCACTCTCACTGTCCAGGGCAGATGCTGATTACTGTCTAATAGTTGTTCCAGGTTACCACAATTGATGTACTGAAAAAACAAAGCAACATTAGTAATTATTTAACTTCACATATTGTCAGGAATGTAAATTCATCATTATGTAAGTGTCCTCTGATCAGCTACACATTGAAAGCTTTTTTTCCCCTCAAGGGCTAAGCAGGTACAAAGTTTGCAGGTCAAGAGAGTCTAAAAATGTCTCCCTTCACTGGCTGTACCAAAGCATTTATGTTAAAGATGCATGCACAGCCACCACTGCATTAACTCTGTGGCATTTAAATACTGGTATTTATATGGACCCTTCAGAAATACCTACAATACAGTATCACCTTCTCATTTCAGTGTGAGTAAAATAAGGTCAAAAAGGATGAAGAGCTGACTCTCATACAGAAAGAGTCAACAAAGAGAGGTCTAAGTATCCAGGTATAAGAACATGATCCAGTTCCCAGATACCAATTCCCTAAACTGAAGCAGCATGAAAGAAAAACATTGCAACATGTTGCAGTACGTTACATTTTTGCACTGCTGTATCTACAAGTCCTAATCAGCAACCTGATTCCCTGTGTTCAGCACTGCATCAACCCCAGCAAATGGTAGTCCTCATGAAAAGGAACCTACACTGGGTATAAGATACAGTTTACAAAAGACAGTGAAACGAAGCAGCACCCAGATAATACTAAGAAATATAACCCAGGCTTAAGACGTAGCAGCTCCACTGCTCAAATAATCATTACAGCAACAGTGGGCTCATGCTTTATGTAGAGACCATTCATACCACAAGAGAGCTATGCTGTGCTTGAGTAGCTTCTTGTTTCACTGCCTGATACCCCACCAGCAACAAAGCAAAAAGATCGCTCCGGAAAGAAAACCTGGCAGCAGTGCAGTGACTTCTCTCAAGAAAATCCCAGCAAAGCAGACAGGATAATTTGGTCCCAAGCCTGGTCCAAGCACGAAATAGTGCAGCAGACTGCACCAACTGTGCTCCTTTGTGCCAGACAGCTCTCCAGCTCTCTCTCTCTAGAGGCTTTGTACTTTCCTGTGTCATTCACCCAGACAAAACACGTGCCACCATTAGCATGTTAAAATAAAAATCATAATTACAGGTCTTGGTGTCTCAGAAATGTTGAGCTTGCTTGTATTTTGTTGAGCTTCTCAGACCCTCAGAGCCTGAAGCACGAGCAAATATGAACCACACACAGTGTAGGTGCAGCTGATGCACTCCAACTATGCTATGGTAAAGAAAGAGCATGTATAGATAGCTAGGCCCTATCTTTCTCTGAGCTCCCCTGTTCAGCCTTTTTCAGGAGATAAACAGTTCCTTGTGAAACTTGTGTAATGAGGCTAAATTGTTTGGGCAAATGAGGCACAAACCAATGTTAAACTGCCACAAAGCAGTGTGGGGCTCCACTGCTCCCCTCAGCTACTTGGCATATCCCTTAGGATCTTGGCTCTTCCCAGCCCCAGTGCAGCAGTGCATTTCACTGGCAATCCAGGACATGACCTTTCTCTCTCTCTCTCTCTCATCAACCTGTCCTTTATGTTAGGAGCTCATGAGTCAGGAGAGCAGAGCAGCTCTGGAACAGGTCACCTTTGAGTTTATGCCATCTCTATCCTTGGAGATTTTCAAGAACAACTGGACAGAGCTGCAGCCAACGTGACTCAAGGCTGGAAACAACACTGCTTTGAGCTTTCCCAACTTTGATCTTTCTTTCTCCTGGCTTTTATTTGAACCCCTAAGGGAGCCAGATGACTTTCTAGAGCACTCGACCTCACACACACTGCTCAATATAATTCTTTATTTTTTTTTTTAATCACAAGATGCTGATTAAGGAAAAAATGGTGAATAAGATTTCTACAATAACTGCTGTATTCTCAGCCTCCTTGGAACACTGAGCAGCACTTTACATCTAGTTAGGTTCAAATCAGAACAATATTGACCAACCTGGAACAGAAGGCACTAAAGCTCAATAACCCAATTATAAAGTGACACATCAGTTATCTCAAACCATTTCACCTTTCTGACTGAGCAATAACAGACCATTCATACAGCACTACCAAGCTTTAATTCACTGGCAAGAGAATGCAAGGGGGAAGGGAATTGCTGGCCTGGCTTTCCACTTCAGTTAGGGTCAAACTGTGCCATACCATGACAGTAATTGCTCCAGAAATGCTTATAAATAAAACAAGCAACCCGTAAGAGAGCATTGGCATACACACTGAACTGGGACAATAGCTAGCTATATTTTAAGCTTGTGCTTTCCTTTTCAATAAAGCAGCCTACTGATTTGCTCCACTGCTGCCATATTAGTTAAGTGTATTTAATATATCTATTCCCTCAGCACCCTTCCAGTCACATTGGCTTGCAGGGTAGGGTCATACACTCATCTTGACTGCAAGGACTGGATTCTATCAAGAGCTGGGTGAAAACTGACCCACCTGTAGGACACAGCATGCAGGAGCTGCAAGGGCAAGGCTCAAACCTGACTCTAGCACATAACACAAAACCCACCAGGCCTTCTATCCAAAATTGCCACCTAGCAGACTCATTCATTGGAGATGTGAGTTCTGATTTTAGCTCTAATTTCTACTGTATTTCTATGAAGCACAGCAGGGTAATCACCAAGTGAAGAACTGAACTAAGAGTTTCCTACTGACATCTTTTCAGACTCCAATTGATCTCAGACTTTTGCTGGCCAACAGGTAATATTTGTCTGCAGAGTACTGAATTGTCCCTAAGGCAAGAAGCACACAGAGCTCAGTGCTCCCTCGTATCACATAAGTAATCCAGTTCTTCCAGTCATTCAGGCTGATAATGCAGACAGACAACAGGATGGCCTATTTTTTTCCAGAGTTCTTCAACAATGCCTTTTGCAACAGACACAAAGTCATGTACATTATTTCCTAATGACCAAGCAACTGAAAGGAAAATACTTGCTCTCAGTCTCTTACTAGCACAACCCAGCTCTGTGTGGTAAGAATATCCTCAAGGATAGTACGTGAACCTCTCCCAAAGGGAATGCTGGATTTTGTTTTGCCCCTGAAGCATCTCAGTGATGGTACAGTAAGGCTACAGCACACACATCTCAAAGCATTATTCTACTACAAGAGCCATTGCATAAGTGTACAAGCAATTGGAGCAGAGACCTGATCGGGCTAGGACAATGAAAGCAAAAGGCCGCTATGTTTCATAAAGAGACACAGCTAAATGGAGCAGTGTTCAGACCTTTTCAAACCCTGTATCATCAGGTTGCAGTGAAACAGCTACCCATTATTCCTCCTGCTAGCTTTTTGTCATGTAACAGGACACCAACACTCAAGTATATCTGGTTGCCAGAATCTAAAAGTAACCGCTTCAGGTTGTTGATTTTTGCTTTTATTACAACTCACCACAGTAAATTTGACACTGGTTTACAGGACTTGGTATTTTAGCCCACAAAACCAATCTCTCCTATAAAATTTATCTGTGGTAAGAGCTCAGGCTTTTGTTACTACAAGTGAAGATCAGCAAAACTTACTTCTTACACCTCTCCCAAACCTTCTAAGGCAAGAGGGCAGCAGCTTCTTTGAAGGACAAGTTACCCAGAAGCTCAGCCAAGCATAGGTGCTTTCTGGATCAAAGAGCTTTGAAGAGGCTTCTGATGTAATAGCTTAATGCTACAAAATGCAAAAGCAGCAGTATATAACCCTTTCCCACACAAGAGTCAGGGCACAGGGGAACATGCAATTTTAACCTAAGAACGGCACGACAGGACTGCTTCCTTGCAAGACATTATCAAACTGAAGCATACAAAATGAGGACTGGAATGAAATTCAGGGTATAATGGTACTTACATATAGCATTATATGGTTAATTTCAAGATATTAATACTAAACTTCAGCAGGCAGATTTTAGCCTTCCAAATTTAAAACAAAGGTTTGAACACACTAATATGAGAACTAGAAGCTTTGAAAGAAAAGGCTCATCAAATTCACGTGATGTGATTCCAACAGTTCCTGCTCAACAACAAGGACTCCAAATATTGCTAACTCTGCAGGGAAGACAGAAAGGAGCTGCAAAGAGTTTTCAATACTATTTTGAAAACAAGCACTCTTTTAATATGTAGGTCTAACATAAATAAGCCACCACTGCACAGGAAAGCCAGAAAAATGTTTCTCAGCTTTAAATGTCACAGCTTGCCATTTAGGAAGCAACAAATAACCACAAGACGCCCCTATACAGTTGCCCAAATGTTGCCAAAGGCAATACATTAAGTGGTTAAGAAAAATAGGTGTGGAGAGACCAAATGAGGTGCGTAAAGAGCTCTGGGGACCCAGAACACTACAAGACAAATATTGAGATCGCAATAAACAACTATACTGGAAAAACCCAATGAAGAAAACAGGCAGAGAAGCAGGAGAAAAGGGAAACCAGAGTTGTGGCTGTAGTGCCTTCAATGTGCAGAAGTTAAGAGAGATGTCAGAACAAAAGCCAGAATACATAGCTGGACTCTACTTGGAAAGAATAATAGTAACATTGCAAGCATTGGCAACATGCATTGAAACAGTGTCAAGAGATAGAGCTTGCATACTTGTATCATTTCTAATGCTGGAAGTAAGAAGGTAACTTTCATGCCTAATAAACTTGAGATCTTTACAGTCAGCTATCTGTAGAAGTTAAAAAAGCTTTAAACCACCCATTCCAAGGAGGACACAACCCACCCTTCAGTTCTCATATGTTCAACAGTCATCTGTCACAGTCGGCACTAAGTAACTCCTTTGAAGGCTTCTGGCTGCAAGACAACAAGGCGATGTACCCTTCTGCCACAAGTGACATAATTAGCTACAGTGGGAGGACTGGAAATTTCCTCATTTCCCCCACTTTTTTCATTAGCTTCAACCGCTCAGAACTGGAAAAGAAAGAGGGCATCAGTATGTTCAAAACTGCGATATGAGATACTGTATATGTTCATACACCGAGATTGACTACCAGATTAAATTGACTTTAAGTTTCTTCATAGACTTCTATTTGTTAAAAAAACCTCCCATGGTTTAAAAATACACAAACCTACCTCATCCAAGAACCCCTAAGCAGTAGCCTTCCATTTCTAACTCAGTGATTGCACTAAATAAATCAAAACATTAAAACCAGAACAAGTTGGATGTTTAATTTGGGCTGTATGAGTGTTCATTTGAACAGCAGGTGAACTAATGTTGCCAAGGAAAAACCCACAAGTACCAAAAGAGTCAGAACATGCAGGTGAAGCAGACACGTTTCAGAACAAAGCTCAGACTTTTCCATGAGGGACCAGAAGGGCTCAAGTAGCTGGGGAAAATAGTCTGATTGAAAGAACAGAAGAAAAGCCAAAAGTCTTCCTCTAAAGGCTGCTTTTCTTGCCTGCTCCTCAGCTAATGAAAAACAAAGGCGGGGGGGGGGGGGTAATTCTTTAACCAAAAG
>NDXB01011541.1:0-15031 GCA_002631895.1 Agapornis roseicollis | reverse complement strand
TCGTGGCTGGGAGGGGGGGCTGTGGGATGGGGAGGGTTTGGGGGCTGCGGTGGCTCCTGCAGGGAGTGGAGCTGGTGGGACCCCTCGGTCGCCTGCGGGAGAGGGCGAAGCGCTGCGGTTTCTTGGTGGCTTGGGGGGGTTTTGGGGGGGCGCTTGGGGGGGTTTCAGGTTTTTTTTCAGCCAAAACAAAACAACAACAAAAAAGAGGAAAATGTGAGGTTTCGGCAGAAACGAAGTGCGGTGAAATAAACTTATTTTGTCAAAGTCGGCACCTGGGCTGGTTCTTTGGAGCAGTTGCCGCCGGGTCCCCCCACCCAAATCCCCCCCCACAAAGGCACCAGCAGGGCCAAAGCATCCACTGGGAATTTGGGGGAGCTGGGAGAGGAGCATGGGCTTCTTTTTATTTGCTTTTTCCCAGGAATTCCCATTTTCCAGCAGAATCCATGGTTTCGCTGTTCTTTCCAAGTGATGGGAGAGCTTCTGGAGGACCCATGGCCTGTGGGGTGTCCCTTCACGGGAATGGCCTCATTTATGTAAGGGGTAAAAACCCCCAAATCCCACTAATCTCAGCAAAACACCCATAGAGCGGGTGGCGAGGGGATGGATGGTGTCACGTCACCCAGGTCTGGGTGTCCTTTGGGGACAGTGAGCAGTGATGGACACTGGAGTCCTTCTGTCACCCCCCAGGGGCAGGGGACGCTGCGGAGGTGACTCCGGGTGCCCCCAGCAGTGGGACGAGCGTGCTGGGTCTCAGCCAGTGCCTGACCCTGAACCAGGAGGTTTCTGAGGTTGGTTCCTGCCCTCCTGTACCAGCCCCAGCCGGACCCAACGCCGCAGCGCAGTGGGGGCTGCTCCGGGGTTTGGTGCTCTCAACTCCTCAGACCCCGCGCTGTTCCTGGGACGATCCCGCGGGAGCTGCTCCCAGCCCAAGGGGAACCTCTGCCGCCCTAAGTGTGGTCCCGCATCCCCGGTGTGGGCCCATCCCGGAGGCACAGTCCCTTCTCCGGGGCATGGTCCCTGCTCCACAGCACAACCCCTTTGCTGTGGTGCAAGGGCAGCATGATTCCCTCCCCGATGTCCCAACTCTCTCCCAAAGCCCCATCAATTCCCTACAATCCTTTCCCTGCAATCCCATCACTTCCCCATGATCCTGTCCCTTTCCCGCAATCCCATCCCTTCCCTCCCCACCCCATCCTGTTTAAATACTTTCCAGGGACACGGATTCCTTTTTCCTTTTCTCTGTTTTTGGGTTTGGTTGGTTGGTTCATGGTTGGTTTTTACTTCAGTTTCTCATTGTCGGTAAAACCCCAGTCGCTGCCAGCGCCAGGAGGGGCGGCCACCGGCCATGCCAGCCCCTGCAGCTCCTTCTCTGTGCTGCCACAGGGTCAGGGATGCTGGGGGACAGGACAGGGAGGGGACAGGGGATCACTAAACCTGCCTGGTGCTCGCTGGATGCTGGACATTAGGGACAGGGGGAGCCACCAGTGTTGGCCCCATCCCAGCCCTCAAACCCGCGCGTCCTTCCCCAGCCCAGGGGCTTCACTCCGTGCTGGGCGGTCCCAGGGGCTCGCACCGCTCAGTTTGTGTACACCTGAGTCCCAATCACACGCATGATCTCCTTCTGGATTTTGGGGTCCTGAGTATTGATATTGGCATCTCCCACTTGGCCATCTTCGTACCTGGAAGGGGAGAAAGGGGGGCAGTGAGGGGTGTCCCATGGGTGTCCCACAGGTACCACGAGGGGGGCACAGCCCAGCACTCACACAAAGAAGAAGCGGGTGCAGACGTGGTCCGAGACGGGGCAGACCCAGATGTTGCCGTGTTTCTGCAGGTCCTTGGAGGTGATGACTGCAGAGGAAGGGGCTGTCGGCCAAGGGATGGGGCAGAGCTCCGTGCTGGGGCCCTCCCTCCCTCCTCCACCCATCCAGGGGTGTGGGTACTGCCTGTACCCCCCATCCTGTCTCCCGTCCCTTTATCACCACACCTTCACACAGCGCGATGCAGTTCAGGTTACGGCTCTGCAGGAAGCGGGACTGGATGGAGCGTGTCTGTGGGGAGAGCAGCCGGTGTCACCGCCCTGCCGAGCTCAGCTTGCCCCAGCCCCAACACCCATGTCCCCATCCCCAGCACCCACGGGTGCAGTATCCCCATCCCCATCCTCTCATGGTGTCCCCTGGCCCATCACCTGTGGGATGGTGTTCATCCGGTTGTACCGCTGTACCAGCTCATCCTTCGAAGGCATCCGGTGCTGCCCTTTCCCCATCCCTGTGGAGAAGTGAGGCTCCCATCACTGCCAGGCAGGCAGCACTATGGGGTGACAAGGGGACACATGCCACAGACAGGGATGGCCACTCCGCATGCTCCTGCCCTGCACCCGAGCCCTGGGAACCCCCAGCAGCTGGAGCAGCAGCTTTTAAAGCCTGTAAAATGTTGGGGTTTAATTCCCCATCACACAGGAAAGCCCCAGCCTGGCTGGGAAGAGGCTGGTGCAGGTGGGAAGGATGCAGGATGCTGCCTGCTGCAGCTAGCACAACACCAAACATCCCCGGGCCCATGCAGGGAGTGAGGACGGGATTGCAGATGGGACTGGGCAGCACAGGCAGCCTCTTACCTGAATATCCAAAGGAAATACTGGAGATGGGGCTCAGATAGATGCCCTTGCCATAGGCTGCTCCATGCAGCTTGCAGGGAAACACCAGGGTGAGCACCAAGGGGTCACCCAACAGCCTGGGCACGGTGGTGGAGGCAGCCTGGCCTCTGCAGACAGCATTCCACATGCCTGCAACCCTCCCTGCTGCATCCCTCCCTGCCTGCCCTGGGCAGCGGGTCCGGCGCTGGGAGCGTTACCTGCAGTTTGGTGTAGGAAGCGTTGACGAGCCCGTTGCGGAGGATGGAATGCCAGTTCTCAATGTGAGAGCCGCTGGAAAAAGCAGCCGCAGGTCAGCCCCACGGCACCCATAGCCTCCTGCCCCACAGCTCCCACCTGGGGGGCTCCCCGCTCCCCCCCCCCCCCCCCCCCCATCAGCTCACTGGAAAGCGAAGGTGCTGCCGTAGAGCTTCTTGGCGGTGCGGAACCGCGCTTCCTTGGCGGGGGGGCTGCTGAGCAGGAGGAACTGGTGCGAGGTGTGCATGAACTTCAGCTGCTACCAGGGGAAAAGGAAGAGCAGCGGCGGTGCCGGCAGGGACAGAGGATGGACAGACACAGACAGACACAGATCATGCACGGCAGCCTGGCACCACACCGCCCCAGCCCTGCCTTGGCCACCTGGAGCTTGCCAGGGGCATTCCCCGGCTCTTGTTCCCCATCCCACAGCCTGCAACAAATATTCTCCATCCCGTATCCCACATCCTGCTTCCCACAGCCCACAGCAGGCAGTGCCCATCCCAAAGGTTGCATCCTGCATCCCAGACCTCCCATATACATCAGACACCCGCATCCTTACATCCCTAATCCTGCATCCCACAGCCAACATGCTGCATCCTATAGCCTGCACCCTGCATCCCTATCTCCCTCCCACATACCATACCCTATGTCTTTCATCCTATGCCCTACATTCCATACTTTGCTCTGCATCCCATATCCTTCATCCTGCATCCCATATCCTATGTCCCACAACCTATATCCTACACCCCACATCCCATATCCTACATCCCACCTCACATACCCTCCATCCCACATTCCATAGCCTATATTCCACTTTCCACTCTTCATCCCGCACCCCACCTGGAGCCCAGCCAGGCCCCTTACCCTGCTGAGAGGCAGTTTGACAATGTGGGATCTGTTGCTGGAGATTATCCTTGGGAAGAGGAGGAGGAAGGTCAGACAGGGTGGTCCCACACTCCCCTGGGACCAGGACCCACCCTGAGGCTTGTGGATCATAAGAAAGATCCAAGGGGGTCATGACGGGGATGCCCGGCTGCTCCCCAGCCTGTCCCCTATCCCATGGGTGATGTGGGGCAGTGGAATGGGGCCACAGCACCCTCAATCTTACCACTGCAGGAGGGGATGGGCCAGGGGGTCCAGCTTGTCCATCTGCTTCTTGATCTCCAGGTAGGACCCCTGGCAGAGGCAAGAGGGGTGCAGGTGGGTCCCCCAGCACCCACCCAACCGAGGCGGATGGAGATCAACACCAAAAAGCCACCCCTGGTGAAGGGTCCCACACCAGGGGGGTCTCTCATGGGCCCATGCTGATGTACCTGGGTCATCTCCCGGATGGACATAACGCTGTCCAGGGCCTTCTGCAGCCGCTCATAGTTCTTCTTCTACACATGGATCAGGAGAGAGGTGGCTGTCAGAGGGCTCCTCGGGGCTCCCTCTGCCCCATCACCCTGGCATGGAGGAGCATTGCCCACCCTGGTGCTTACCTTGGGGTTGAAGGCAAGTGTTTTGGGGTCGTTGGGGTCCACCACGGAAGGGTAAGGCTCGAAGATGATGCTCTTGCGAGGGGACTCCAGGGCAGCGCGGCACATGGCCACCAGCAGGTCCACCACCTCAGGGACAGAGTGTGGGGTGAGGGGACAGCCCCCCAAGGTGACAGCGTTGTCACTCCACCCCCCCCCAACCACAGCCTACCTCGGCGCCCGTGGCCACCTCCTCCGCTGCTCCGGACATGACGCCCAGGGTGTAGAAGGAGAAGACGCAGAGCTCGCGGGTGCACACTGCTGGCTGCGGGAGACAGGGCCGCGGGCAGGGTTGGGGACGGTGACCCGGGCTGAGAGCCCCTGCGGGCTGCTCCCCGGCACTGCACCTTGAGCATGGAGCCGTTCTGGAAGACATGCTGCTCGTCGCACACCACGCAGTACTCGTTGAGCGTTGGGATCCGCTGCTCCGCGTACTTCATGATCTGAGGGGGACAACGGCAGGAGTCAGGCATCCATGTGGTGGCATCCATGGGAGGATGCTCCAGGCAGCGGGACTGGGATGTGGGGCAGTGGGAGGGATGCTCCAGGCAGTGGGTATGGGATGAGTGGGATGTGGGACAGTCGGAACGATGCTCCAGGCATCAGGATTGGGACATGGGGCAGTGGGAAGGGATGCTCCAGGCAGTGGGTATGGGATGAGTGGGATGTGGGGCAGTTGGAAGGATGCTCTAGGAGCTCAGAAGGACACAGGGCAGTGGGGAGGATGCTCCAGGCAGTGGGCTGAGGATGGGCAGGACATGGGGCAGTGGGAAGGATGCTCTGGGCTGCAGGACCCTCACCTGGACGAGGAAGCCGTACTCCAGCGTTGGGACGTTCTTGCAGTGGCCGCCGACCTGCGCCGGAGCCGGAGCAGAGCCCGCTGCGTTATCCCCTTTCCCCACCGCACCCCAACTTCCGCGCGGCACCAGCAGCCCCCCCTGGACCCCCAATGTACAAACACCCTCCTGGGGACACAACCACACCAGGGACACAGCACCAAGAGGGGTAAAACCCCACAGCACCCACAGCCAGCGTCCCAGCTGGCGCAGAAGCACCCATGGGTGCTGTGAAGAAGGCACAGGGGAGAAACCCCGTAGGAGCTCCCTCCAAGCCAAGGGGGTCCCACCACTACCCCAGACCAGCCCCCAGGAATCCGGGAAGGGAAAGGAGAGGAAAGCAAACCCCGAGGCGGGGAGGCACCCACCAGGATGTTGAAGGGGGCGACACCTGCCTGGGTGCTGGGGGGGGGGTAGCCGAAAACCTCCACCTTGGGGTTCTTCACCATACAGGACACGGAGCGGTTCATCAGGCGGTTGACACGAGCCTCAGGGATGCCCAGTTTGCCCTTCAGCACCGAGTCTTGGATGACGGGGAAGCTGGGAGACCTGCGGGCACAGAATCCCCCTGAGCTCCGAACTCAGACACCAAATTCAGTCTTTGGCTGGTTCTGGGGAGCCACCACCATCTCCTCAGGCTCTGGTAGGGAGCAACAGCATCCAAGGGATGAGTAGGGAAACTGAGGCACAGTTCTGGCCACCCAGGGTGAGGGGAGAGACATTTGATCCCTTGGTAACACCATCAGGATCTTACTTGGGGATGGGGGAGAAGATGCTGAGGCCAGCACGGAACTTCTTGATGGTGCCACTTGTCTTGAACCAACTGTGCCGCTTCTCCTGCTGGGTCTTCAGGAAATCATTGCTGAGATGTTTCCATTGCTGGGATGTGAACATGCCCAGGATCCTGGCAGAGAGGTGGCATGGGCATCCACACAGGGTGTCAGCACCCATGGATGCATCAGTGCCAACTGAGCCTTGTGATTGGGTGGCTCATGCCACCCAGCTCCTTCTCTTCCCCATCCCCATCGGGTGAGCTGTGTGGCAGTGGCATGGGGACATGTGGCTGGTTTGGGGGAAAACGGTGCCTCTGTGGACCACCCACCCCCACCTCCCCTTGGGCGTTCACTGTGTTTCGGTTCTTACTTCTTCAGCTGCAGACCCAGCCCGAAGCCCTCCTTGTTGGATGGCTGGAAAACCTCAATGGACGGTTCTGCAGGGAGAGAGGAGGACAGTCAGTGCTGCTGCTGGGCCCGCACTGAGAGCCATGGAGACACCGAGTCCTGCCTGGCCCCACTCACCAGGGCCATCGAGGTACTGTGAGAGGGAGAAGCGCAGGCGGAGGACGATGGGCTCCGTCCGCAGCACCTTCCACGCCGTCGCCACCTCCTCCTGCCAAGGGAGAGCTGCCATTTGGCACAGCCCTGGGAAAGGAAATCCGGAGACCCCCCACATGTGTGTCCCCACCATCCCCATGCCCACAGTGCCAAGGACACCCCAGGACTCACATCGAGGAAGCTGATGTTCACGTGGAGGTCGATGTCCACGTCATCGATGGTCCCGTACTCCCTGTGAATACACAGAGCCCCATGGTGGGGTGACTGTGCCAGGGTGGGCAGGCTTGTGGGGGCGGTGATGGGCATGTGTAGCTTCTCGTGAATCAAGTGAGTGCACCCATGAGACAAGGATGGCAATGGGAGAGCACCTGGATTGTGGATGGGTGCCCCAGTGATGGCACAGTTGGGTGCCCCAGGGATGCCATGGCTGGGTGCCCCAAGATGCTCCAGCCAAGTGCCTGGGGATGCCATGGCCAAGTGCTCCAGGGGTGCCACAGTGAGCACCATAGAGATGGCACAGCGGGTGCTTGAGGAATGCCATGTCTGGGTGCTTCAGGGGCAGCACAGCCGGGTGCCCAGGGGATGCTATGACCAGACACCCTGGGATGGCACCATGGGGTGCCTGGGGATAGCACTGCTGGGTGCCCAGTGGTGCTATGGCCAGACAGCCCGGGGATGTCACTGCTTGGTGCCTGGGAGCAGCATACCTGGGTGCAGACAGGGGTGCACCTACCTGACGGCCACGGCATTCTCGCTGTAGATCTCCTTCACGGCCTCGATGTCGGCATCCAGCTGCGGGTGACGGTACAGGTCGGCGGCGCAGGTTCCCTGCAGCACAGCACCCACAGCAGTGTCAGCCCCGTGCTCAGGATCAGGCTCAGGCTGGGGAGTCCTGAGCCCCACCATCACCCATCGGGTCCAGCACCCGTGGTGCCTACCTGGACGCCATAGAGGAACTCCTCGGACTCATTGTCCCCATCGGAGTCATCATCAGTCCAGTACTGGCCCTTGAGGTCCTGGGGTACACAGGGTTGGGGTCAGCAGATTTGAGGGAGGCAGAAAGTTGGGGTGCAGCAGGAATGGGGGGAAAGGGTTGGGGGGGAGCAGGTTATGGGGAAGAGGACTGTGGACGTGGATCAGGGGTAATGGGTTGGGGAAAACAGATTAAGAGGGAGTGAATTAAGGGGGAGCAGGTCATGGGGCAGCAGGTTGGGGGAGCAAGTTGTGGGGAATGATTTGGGAGGCAGTAGGATGGGGGAGCAGGATCAGGGAGCAGGATGGGCAAGTGTCTGGGAGAGCAGCAGGATCTGGGCACTAGGATGGGGGGCATCAGGCTGGGGGCAGTGGGATGGGAGCAGTTTGAGGGACAGAAGGATGGGGCCACAGCAGCATGGAGGCACAGGAAGGGGGGTGAGAGGCCAGATTAGGGGAAAGCAGGTTGGGGACAGCAGGTTTGGGACAGAAGGATGGAGACAGCAGGATAGGGCCAACGGAATGGGGCAGCGAGATGGAACAGCAGGATGGGGGCAGCGGGATGTGACAGCGGGACAGCAGGATGGGGACAGTGGGATGGGACAGCGGGATGGGGCAGTGGAATGAGGGCAGCAGGATGGAACAGCAGGATGGGGAGAGTGGGATGGGGCAGCGGCATATGGCAGTGGGATGTGGCAGCGGAATGGGGACAGTGGGATGGGGCAGTAGGGTGGNTGCCATGAGGAGGTTTGTTTGCAGAGAAACCCCCAAAGACTCTGCCTGTGCTGGTGGTATCCAAATGAATGGGATCTCAGCTCTCTCTGCCTGCCCAGCTCAAGAGAGCATCTTGATGTCATGCTAGGAACATCCTGATGTCATACCAGGAGCATCCCGACATCTGACAGCCCAATCACCTGCCTGCAGCTGACTCTGGGCACCCTGCAGAGCTGGGCTGCAGGAAGGACTCAGCCACACATGGCCTGAGACCCTCTTAAACAGAAGCTGCCACCTCCCTCCCCCAGCTTTTCCATGGGGCTGTGCTGCTTCCAGGCTGAGTCAATCATCTGGGTACACCTGCAGGAATTGGATCAAGCCCCCCAGTGTGACTGGTGCCAAGGGCTGGGAGCATCAGGATGCTTGCATGGGGCTGCTGGCCCTTGGGGGGGGACAGCCGGGATAGATGTCCCCCTGTTAAAACCACGCTATTAAACACACCAGGAGCTGGTCTCAGCACATCCCAGAGGGACCTGGCAGATAAATTGCCCTCTACCGAGTGTAATTGGTGAAGGATTAAAGATGGATGGGGCAGTTTGGGCGCCCAGCTCCGGCCCCCTCGCCTGGGCAGCAGCGCTCCCCCCAACCGCCCTGCCTGGGAGATGGTTTCTGTTTAACAGACAGCACACGAGCCCTATTCCCTGAGCCGATTCTTCCGGTTCCTTAACGGGCGGAGCATTAATTGTCTGCTGCCATTATGTATTTATTTGCTGGCCGGGCTCCTGACAGGGCACCTTATTCTCTTTGTCAAATGCCATTAGCGTGCGGCGGGAGCGCGCGGCCGCGTGAGACGGATGCTGCTAATAATCGTGAACTCCTCGTTATTTACTCTCCCTCCCCTCGGGGCTGGGTTATTTATGTCCCCTGGGCACGGCCCGTGGCTGTGGATTCTCCTGCCAGTCCATCATAGGAAGGCAATCGCTGCTGGTTTGCGGCTCTCTTTGTTTCCCAGCCACAGCGGTGCTGGGGGAGCTGGGAAAAGCCTCAGCTCCAGGCCCTCAGGCAGCTCTTTCCCAGCGTCACCCCTCAGCAGTTTCCCTGTCGGGGAGGTTTTCCCACCCGGAGCCGGGTGTAGGATGGAGGTGATAAACCCCACACCGCGGCTGCTGGATCGGCGGCGCTGGCGCTACCCGGCGCTTCCTGTGTCCCAACGGGCTGGGGTTTGCTTTTAGAAGACAGGAAGCTCTTTGTGGGCATGCTGGGGAAGCAGCAGAGCGAGGACGATGTCCGGCGCCTCTTCGAGCCCTTTGGCCAGATTGAGGAGTGCACCATCCTGCGAGGGCCCGACGGAGCCAGCAAAGGTGGGCAGTGGGGTGAGCACAGTGGGACGAGCACAGTGGGGTGAGCACAGAGGGGTGAGCACAGAGGGGTGAGCACGGTGGGGTGAGCACGGTGGGGTGAGCACGGTGGGGTGAGCACAGTGGGGTGAGCAGGCAGCACCAGCTCCTGCAGCACCCAAGTCCAACCTCTCCCATGTCCCCTGTCTGCCTTTAGGTTGTGCCTTTGTGAAGTATGGCAGCCACGCTGAGGCACAGGCTGCCATCAACAGCCTGCACGGCAGCCAAACCATGCCGGTAAGTGCAGGCTCTCACCCTGCCCTGTTCAACCCTGCAACGCCTGAATAATCCAATCACCAGCTCATTTGATCCTCAGTCTAATTGGATCAAAATCCTACAGACCAGCAGTTTGTTGGCCAGATCACCCCGAGGTTCATCCTTGCCCGGGCACTGGGGATGGTGCTCAGGGCTAATTCCCTCCCTGCTGCAGAAAGGGGCTGTTTAATTAACGCCGAAGGTCAAAATTGTGAATGAGGAGGGGAAAAGGGAGCGGAGGTCAGAGAGCCGCTGGGAGAAACACCGGCTATAATTAAACCTCGCATTGATTGCTGGCTGCTGCTGCCAAGGCGGCAGCATCCTGAGGGCTGAGGATGCTGCAGCCACTGCGAGCCGGCGGGTCCCTCCTGGAGCAGGGACACGTCCCAGGGGCATCACCGGGGTCCTGCCATCAGCCCCATCTTCCCCTCATCCCAGGGCGCCTCCTCCAGCCTGGTGGTGAAGTTTGCGGACACGGACAAGGAGAGGACCCTGCGACGGATGCATCAGATGGCCGGGCAGCTGGGCATCTTCAACCCCATGACCATCCAGTTCGGCGCCTATGGGGCCTACACGCAAGCGGTAGGAGCTGGGGCTGGCCAGGACCTGGGGTTTGGGGAGTCTCGTGGCTGGTGGTGGTGGTTGTGACTGCAGAAGCCTGCATGGGGTTGTATCGGTGCCGGTGAATGCAGATGCCCATCAGGGTTGGTGCATCCGCATTTATGGGCACCACAGAGGGTTTCACCCCCTCAGGTGAGGATGGAGGTGCAGGGGTCCGTCCCATGTATCACCTTTTCTAGTGTTGCCTATCCCCGGGTCCAGCAGCAGGTGGCATCCACCCCTCATGTGTGGGTGCAAAGAGGGAGATGCTGATTTATCCTCCTTGCTCCCCCTTCTCTCTGCCTCTCTTTCCCCTTCCCCCCCTTTCTTTCCTTAAGATCATGCAGCAGCAGGCAGCCCTGATGGCGGCTGCGCAGGGCACCTGCCTCAACCCCATGGCTGCCATTGCGGCCGCCCAGATGCAGCAGATGGCTGCCTTCAACGTCAGCGGGCTGGTGGCCGCTCCCCTCACCCCCTCTTCAGGTACAACCCCCCCCGCGTCACCCCCATCCCTCCCAACACCCCTATGGGGTGTCCCTGACCGCTCCGTGCCGCAGGTACGAGCACTCCCCCCGGCATCAGCACGGCGCCGGTGCCCAGCATCGCCACGCCGATCGGAGTCAACGGCTTCAGCCCGCTGCCGCCGCAGACCAACGGGCAGCCCGCCTCGGAGACCATCTACACCAACGGCATCCACCCCTACCCAGGTAACCCCCCCCGAGCCGCTGCGCTGCGCACCCCAGGAACGCGCTGGGTGAACCCGAGCTGCGCGCCCGGCCCCACCGGAGCCCTTCCTCCTTTGGCATCGCTGCCTCGGGTTTCGGCTTCTACGGAGCGGCAGGAGCAGCTCTGCCCCCCCGCGGCCGTGCTCGGCCCGGAGCCTTCTCCCATGGGATCTGTTCGGCTCCTCGGGCTGATTCTCTCTTCCTTCTCCTTTTCTCTTCCCAGCTCAAAGCCCCACGGTGGCAGATCCCCTCCAGCAAGCCTACGCAGGCATGCAGCACTATGCAGGTCTCAAGCTTTGCTTTGCTTTCTTCCCTCTCTCCCCTCGTTTGCTCCTCACCCTTTTTTGGGGGGGCAGACGTCAGCCTGGGGTTGAACCACAGGATTGGTGCATTGTACTTGGGCACAGATTAATGCAGTGAGCACCGGGTGCCGTACCCCGGCAGGAGCTGTGGGGCAGTGAGGGGGTGATGCTGGTGCAGAATTCCATCCCCTCCTTCCCAGCAGCACGGATGTGCTCCCAGTGCAGCCCTCCATGCAGGTGTTGGGTGGAGGAAAGTGAGCTTTATTGCCCATGGGGGAGAGCTGGCGGTGGCACCAGGAGAGGGGGTGAGGTTTGGGTGGTGATGGAAAGCTGGCTCCATGCTGAATCCTGCTGCTGGAGCCAGCCATGGAGGCACCAAGATATGGGAGATCCTCAGATGCTCATCATATGGTTGAACCTGCTGGCCAGGGAGATGGGCTTCAGGGAGAAGGGAGTCAAAGCATCCTGTCGAAGTCTGTTGGGCCCGGCAGCCATTTCTTTAGGAGCACTCCCAGTGACATTCAGATTTTCCACAGAAAATCAAGTTTGGACCCTGAATGGTTGGGTGTTTCCAACCAAAAGTGCCGGCTTTCCTCAGCCTTGAGGCCATGTTACTGCTGCCACCACTCTCCCTCCTGGGAGAGCCATTCCTGTATCCCTGCGGGGCTGTGCTGGGGTGGGAAGGGCAGAGCCACGACCCCGGGGCAGCAGAGGCAGCTCCATCGAGGGTGGCAGCGGGGACACCCCTGTCCCAGCCCTGTGCAGGGGCCTCAGCTCCATGTTTCTCTCTTGCAGCAGCGTATCCCACCGCTTACGCACCCATCAGCCAGGCCTTCCCCCAGCAGGCGCCCATCATCCCGCAGCAGCAGCGAGAAGGTGAGGGGCTGGGGGGGGACACCTGCGGCAGGGCTGGTGGCTCCTGCCCCCCCGGTGCCCCGTGCCTGACGTGTGCCTGTCCCTTGTGTGTCACCAGGTCCCGAGGGCTGTAACCTGTTCATTTATCACCTGCCCCAGGAGTTTGGGGATGCAGAGCTCACGCAGATGTTTTTGCCCTTTGGCAACGTCATCTCTGCCAAAGTCTTTGTAGACCGTGCCACCAACCAGAGTAAATGCTTTGGTAAGTCCTGGTGTGTGGCTGTCCTTGGTGTCCCAGCACAGAGGTCCAGCTCTTCCCAGTTACCAGCTTGGGGGTCTGGGTCAACATCCCAGATCAGAGGTCCAGCTCTCTTCAATGTGCCAGCTCTCACTGGGCTCCAGCTTGGAGGTCCAGCTCTCCCTGATGTCCCCAGCATCCCCAGCTTGGGGGTCCAGCTATTGATGTTCAGCTTAGGAGTCTGGCTTTCTCCAGTGTCTTATCCCTGGAGTCCAGCTGTCCCCAGCATCCCCAGCTCAGGGGTTGCACTCTCCCCAGCGTCCCAGCTCAGGGATCCATCCCTCCATGAATTCCAGCTCTGGGGTCTGTCTGTCCCCAACATCCCAGCTCAGAGTCTGGCTCGGGCAGCTCTGGCTGCCCATGGGTGCATGGTGGCTGGGGCAGTGTGTCCCTCCTGGGGCCACCAGGCATTTTCATGTCCCACCCTGTGCCAGGACAGGACTCGCCCTCCTGCTGCCCCCTCTCCTGCTGTCCCCCGCGTCCTCAGCCCAGTGCCCCCTCCTGCCAGGGAGCATTGGTCACAGCGTGCTCTGCTCATGTGGCCAAGTGTCACCGCTGCCACCGGCCTGCTCTGCTCTGCAGATCTGCCACCCTGCTGTCCCTGTGCACTGTGTCAGTCCATGTCTTTGGAGGCTCCATCACCTGGGTGTCCCACAGGCCCACACACCCTGTCCTGGTGTCCCCACAGACCTGCTCACCTTGGTGTCCCTGCAGTCCCTGACACTGATACACCCGGTTGTACCAGTGACCCTGCAGGCCCCATCACCTTGGTATCCCTGAGGACCACGCCAGTGTTCTGTGGATTCCCTTATGCTGGTGTCCCCACAGATCTGTCACCTCCATGTCCCTGCAGACCTTGGTGTCCCCAAAGATGCCATCAGCCCAGTCCCCTGCCATCCGGGACTGCGCTGCTACCCCACTGTCCCCTCTGCCAGCACTGCCCAAGCTGGGGCTGCCTGCGGGATTTCATCACCTCGGTTAAGTGTCACCCTTGGATGTTTTTGGTGACAAACCCACCCTTTGCCCCCAGGTTTCGTCAGTTTTGACAATCCGACGAGTGCTCAGGCAGCCATTCAGGCCATGAACGGCTTCCAGATCGGCATGAAGAGGCTAAAAGTCCAGCTAAAGCGGCCGAAAGATGCCAACAGACCCTACTGACCCCTGCTCAGCCTGGCCCTGCGGAGAGGTGAGGGGGACTGGGGGCCTGATGTGCGCTGGGGGACCTGGCAGTGGGGCTCTGCTCGTGCTGGGTTCCCTCCCATGGTGTCCTTGGGGGTCTCTGCACCCAGGACCATGCTCATGAGTTTGAGCTGGGTTTGTGTCCCTGTCCCCATCCCTGTCCCCATCCCTGTCCCGCTCCCTGTCCCCATCCCTGTCCCCCTCCCTGTCCCCATCCCTGTCCCCCTCCCTGTCCCCATCCCTGTCCCCATTCCTGTCCCTATCCCTGTCCCCATTCCTGTCCCCATTCCTGTCCCCATCCCTGTCCCCATTCCTGTCCCCATCCCTGTCCCTGTCCCTCCTCTCCATGCCCAGGCACAAGCTGAGGCCCTGTTGCTGTTTTGCAGGTTGGGTGTCCCGGGGTGTCTGACGACTTTCCCCTTCCCCAAGTGCAGTATCCAAACCCGTAACTCTCTTTCTTTGCAACACACCCCGGAGGAGGCAGAGGAGGAGGAGATGGAGGAGCAGCGAAGAAGAGAGCCATTCTGGTCGTAGCTTTTCTTTCCTTTTTTGATTACTTTTACCCCAAACTGGTCTTGTTTGTTACTGAACGGGAACACGAGCGAGGAGGACGAGGAAGGAGGCGAGCGACGCGGCTCCGGGGCTGAGGTTCGCCGCCGGCCGTGTGCCGGGACTCAACGCCTCCCTGGCCGGGAGATGGGCGGAGGGCAGCCGGGATCCACTTTGTGGCTGGTGGTTTTTAAAGCACTCACTTGCTGCTACCGATTTCCCAGGAGAAACGAGGAAAAGAGGCTCCAAATGGATTCTTAAACCAAAGCCGGTGGGACGGGACCAGCCTCGGGCGCTTCACCTGGAGGATGCTTGGTTGGAAAAGGAAAAAGGATAAAGGGCAAGATTTGCTTTTTCCCCACGCCAGGGGGAGGAGAAAAGAAAAGGATCAAAGTATGTTGGACTTATAGAAGATATATATAAATAAGTATATATATATATATATCCCACGGAGCGGGGCAGCGGGACACACGCTTCCCCTGCTTGTCACTGGCACAGGGACATAGGATTACTTGTTTCAGAGTCATATCATTCCTTAGAGTTTAGGGACCAAAGGACTATTGCTTTTTTTAAATATATCTATAAATAAATTAATTTAAAAAAATTAAAACAAA
>NDXB01011530.1:37882-77956 GCA_002631895.1 Agapornis roseicollis | reverse complement strand
GCAGGGGGGTTGGAACTGCATGATCTTAAGGTCCTTTCCAACCCTAACTATTCTATGATTCTACGATTTTTCATAAAACAAGGCAGCATTAAAGCAGGAAGAACACTGCAGAGAAAAAATGATCAAGAGCTGGTTAGGTTTTAATGGGAGAGGATAACAAGAGATTGCATGGAGTTGTGGTAATAAGATGGAAGGGTATATGTGGTAGGTTGAGACTACAGAAAGAAAATGTCTGGCATGAAATTTGGAAAGCGGGTGCACAAGAATGACTGCAGATCCATCTGAGAGCTATCTGTGCCTTTTCAGCAGTTAATCTGGAGCATGATAGCCAATGACAACAAAGATGAGGTACCGACTATGTAAGAAAATGCTGCCTAGTAGCTCATTTTATTGTTAAAGAGTTGGCAGAAGCCCAAAGCTGGTAGTGCTATAAGACACGATGAAATATGAAAAGTTCTGGCAGGCAGTGTAGATAAAACAAGACTGAGGACAACTGGGACTACTGGCCTGATTTAATGAGTCTGGTATGTAGAAGGAAAGAAGCAGATGACAGCAAGAAGTGAACCCACTTTATGAGGTACCCTGGAGTATAACAGAAAGTGTAGAATTTGTTTCCGTGTGGGCAAGCAAATAGTTATGTAAACATCAGTTATTAGGAAAGCTGATGAAGGAATTTATAAACAAGAATGTGTTTTGAACCCCAGTGATCACTGGCAGCTGGATTCTTCTTACCTAATTTCACTCAACTAAGAATTAATCTTCAATCCTAAAATAGGTACCCTAGCTCCCTCTCACATCAATGGAGACAACAGATACCTTCAAATAGCTATCAGAGATTCAACCTATCCAAAAATCATTCTATTTTGACAGCTTGAGTTGTCCATTGGATATTCATACGTCTCCTAGTTGATGTCTCTTTATTTGTACAGGAAATCTAGTTAACTAGCATCCATCAGATACCTAAGTACTCTATGAATAAGTTAAGACAGATGACTCCTTTTCCAAATTTCTTAAAACTCCAATTCGTGGTTAAAGTTCTTCTGTCAGTTGTGTTATTAATGTGTGTTGTTAAAGAGACGAAAAAACACCTTAAAACAAAGTTTTCCAATCTGATAGCAAATGACAATGCTAACAAGTCGTTACCACAAGCTCATCTGTGCCATACAACCTGGATTTTGACAAAATCCCTCCTTAGAGGCATGGAGGAAGTGCAGAAGTTAAGGTTACAAGGTACTCTTCTGTTATGAGATATAAACAGCTTTTTAAAAAAGCAAGAAACATAAAATTAGGGAATACATTGTCCTTTTTCAGGGAAGGAGACAACAAATAGAGATTGAAGGACTGACACAAAACTTTTTGAATGGTTTTAGCAAGCAGTAAGACATGATGGTGAACAACAGTGAAGCTGAACTAATAGAAGGAGCACATGAATTTCTTGAAATACCATGAACAACTTACAGATCCTGTTTACAACATGCTGGGGGAGCATTCTAACAGATGAAATAGAGTAGATAGGTGCCAAGTGATTCACATTAAAAAGAACCATTTTAGTGACTCACATGGTAACAATCAGGGAAGCAAAGATGTATCATGGTGGATACATCTCCTTATTGAAAAACCTGCTCAATGAGCAGTGATAGAAAGCAAGCAGGATGTTAGGCTGTATTGAGATAAAGGCACAAAATAATGCTGAAAATAGAATCTAAGGTTATTTTGTAAACCAGTGATGCATCCTCACTGTGCTCGTAGCATTCATTTCCGATCACAAAATCTTGATGAGATTAGTGTGGAAAGTGAAATGGCTGGGGAGATGGGCAGTAAAAATTATTAAAGGCAAATTAAAACTTGTTTATGAACAAAGATAAAGAGGACATGGACTACAACAGGAGTGCAAACAGGGGCCTGCTTTAGAAAGCCATTACAATTTCTAGGAGAATTCTCGGTGTGTGCATATATGCTGCTGGTTAAATTAGCTACATCTTGGAAAATGGTGAAAACACTGAAGCTTTAACTACTCAGTGTAATTAAAGAGGAATGATCCCTACTGTGGGTATCTTAACATAAATCAGAAACATCTACTTATTCTTAAAACCAAGAGGAATAGGACTGCAATAGGATTGCTTGTGTACATCAAAAAAGCCACGTATTTACAACACAGAAAAAGAAGCACTGCTTTACATTGCACATAAGTAATGTATGAACTGATTTCCATGAAGAGACATTGAGGTTTTAGTCTGTCAAGTTTAAGAAAGTTGTATGAATAAATAACATAGTGTACCTAAGTAAAGCTGACTAAAAACAGTATCTGAGGAATTTAAGTCTTCAGTCTTCAGGCAAAAAAGTAAGCAGCAGCACACCTTATCTAGCAACTGAAACACGTTCAATTACTGTGACTAAACTAAAAAGCAGCAGCTTGCTATCATTGCAATCACTTCTCTTTTTCCTGCAGTACTTAGTTTCCAAGCAAGTGACAAATTGAAAGTTAAACTGGGATCATCTTACTACATTATTTTACTACATTATTTATTTCCTCATTTATTTCTCTGGTGACATTTGCAAAACTCCTCCCAAACTTGTCTTGTACTCTCCCTCTTCTAACGCTTCTTTCATCAAGTTACAAGACACCAAATGCCATGTGACACCATTTAAAAAACATTCTGAATTCCTGAGCTTGAGCACTCAGTTATTCTGAAAACAAGGTTTTAAAGTTGTGACTAAATACGTTCTCATTAGCCAAACATTACTTACAGTTTAGCTAAGTCTTCACCCGGGCAATAAGATAAATTTGGGATCTCCTTATCCTCTGTGTAATTCTATTTACTTTTCAAATGACAAGGCAGTTTGTATCGTACTAGCTCCACTGCTTTTGACTAGCCGTCAGCATGATTCTTGTGAGGAGTATCTGGTTCTCACACCTCTTTTCTGCTCCCACTGAAATAAATGGCAAAATATCCTCTGACTTCTTTCAGTAAAAGCAGAAAAGCCAGTAGAGGGAGCACAAATACACCGAAATAATTTTCTGTGGTTCCTGTGTAAATGATAACGTCTATTTTTTCCTATAGTGTTTGCACTACTTTTTTTTCCCTGATCAAAAATGCTGTCTTGATCAGGCTCCAATGGATCAGTGTAAGGATGTTGTTTGGTGACTCTTCCTGCAGCCCCTTGGACCTCAGGACTCTGCATGAGAGGCAGAGGCTGGAACCTGCAAATCTGATCTTGGCTAAATAATGCTTCCTACCTACACAGCACTGCTGGGCAGACCAGCATAACATGGGGCACACCTTTGACTCTTGGACATAACGAGAGATCTGCTGACTGATGATCTCTGCCAGCTGATTGTTGCACAGGAGCACACAGGTTGGGTGAACTGGTACAATACATCACAACATGACTAAACACTGACTTACCACCTTGAACCCCTGCTCATTCAGCAAGCTGCAGCCTTCAGCAACAATCCGAGCCTTTATGTGAGCCCAGTGCCACTAGCTGTGCAGAGAAGGGTCACACCTCTGTCCCCTCTCTGTCCACTGATACTACTGTTGGATGTTGTGTGGAAGAGGTTGCTTTGCTGCAGGACTCAGAAAGTGTGTTGCTTTGCAGCTGAGAAGGTCTCTGGGAATAATACAGGATCTCTATCCTCTTCTAAAATTCAGGAATTTCAAATGGGATCTCAGGATTGCTGTGCTTTTTGACAGCTTCCCTCATAAAGGAGGGAAAGATCTAATCTCTTCATGACACTGACTCAAAAAGAAACACCTCATACACCCCTAAGAAACCAAATGTAAACTGCTGAGTTTCTTCTTCCATTGTCAGACTTTTCCTGTGCTGGAGAACACAGAGCCTTCCCTCCCCTCCATCCTGCTTTGTTTGATACCACATACATGCAACAATTGCAAAAGCACTTGCCAGTAGCATAAGTTTGCTCCCATTAAAGAAAAATAGAGTTAGATAAATGACAAGTGCTTTGGAAAATGCTACACAGTAGAGGATAGAAAAAAAAAGAGTATGTAAGCACTTGGATGTGAATCATTTTCAAAGCAAACAAAAAAGTCATCTTAGAGATTCACTGGCTTTACTAAATTTGGGGGGTGGGGGGTGGGAAGAAGTCATCCCTTTAGAGTTCAAGGAAGCTGAGATTCTCAGAAATGTAGGAAAGGCTGCTACTGTGACTGGAGGTGTAGGCAGGACTAGCAAACAGGCACTATGAGTAATTGGAATGCTAAAATGAATGTTTAAGTGTGCGACATTAAGTGTTAAGTACATTTTTTGGTAATCACATTTGATGTCTTTTCCATCCTCAATTTCCTCTCTTACAGATTAAAAAAGGTGGCATTATGAGTCTGCTCTACAGACAAAACTAATGCATTTGACTTTAGAGAGCTACAAAAAGAACTACAGAAATCCTTGTGGGCTTTGGTGAAGTTGCTGCACCCATCCTGAGGTCTGACACCTACCTGGTGCCTTACATTGAATACTAATTTCCCTAAAAATACTTTCTGTCTGCAAATACAATAATATAATACAAATGGCTACAATATAACCACATCTGATTTTCCATTGTAGAAGACTTGATATTTTTTCTTTTTTTTTTTCTATGCATGTTCCAAAACACTTCAAGCCCCAGTCCAGTGACTGCTAACTGACAAACTGAGCTTGACAGGCCAAATGGGCCTCCTGTCTCATATTCCTACTGCACTTTCACTGCCCAAAAGTTCTCAGTTGGCCCTATACTGACCTTTAGAATTAAAAAAGAGTAACTGGTTAACTCCTGAATGCACAAATAAGTGCTGTACTGCAACATTAGATAATACCTACATATATAGTACGCACCAATATACCATGTACAATGGATTTCATCTTTTGTTATTGAAAATGATAAAGAAGAGGGAGTTTTTAGAAAGAGAGTCCATGAGTAGAAGATTTGTGTGCATCCTTTTTGATAATCATTCAGGCTACAAACACTTTACCTGCTGGCCTGGTTTGAGTGGTGATAGTGTTATTCCCTGGGTATTGATCACTGGGAGTATCTGGTTGCCGATGACGGTAGCGATGATCTGACCCTGGGCATTGGTCAATAACTGTGGAGTTATCGGCTGCACCTGAAGTCCCTGAGCTCCACCTGCCGCTTGGCTGGAGGGGACTGGGTTAGGCATCAGTGGGATTGTTCCAATAATCTGGAAAAAAGGACATAGAATGGGAAAATGCACACATACTGCATATACTCACCACATGGGATTACTCATTTCATACACGTTACATCAAACTTGGGTGAAATAAGCACAGAGAAACAAATATGATGGGCTGAAGGCCTCAGCACCACGTTCCTTTATGGAGGCGATGAGGACTTCCAAAGCTCATTTTGTGTGTCCCATATCACCTGTAGACTTTACCACTGTCCACTGTTATCCCCAACAAATCTGCTGCACTGAGAGTACCTGAAACAAATGCTGGGACACGTTCTGGTCCCTGGACAATGCTTTGCTCCCACCTCTCATTTGAACACAGGGTGGAACAGATGCACATACAAGTCTGTTCATCTTGCTTTCTTCATCTCATCCATACAACTGTGATCTTACGGTGCTTATGTAATTTTCCTTGGTTTACCGATGTGTAGTACTCCAGATGACCACCTATTACTCCCATATGATCTCAGGAAGGATCAAAGATATACTGGTGCCTTTCAGGATATGGCTTATTAAGATACGTTCATAAAAATATAGCCACTTTTGGATGACAACTAAGTGCTACAACACAACAGGAGGGCTGGTGTTAGATAAAACAGGTTAGCTAACACTCCTGGGGCAAGTACTTGCAGAAAGAGACATTTGCAACATCTCAGACTTGACAATACAGTGATTTCCTAAAATGTGAACATGCCTGTAAAACTTACATTAGGATGAGATGTCAAACAGATGCTGTAAGAAAGCTTGTCAGTCAATAAGCCACTAGGCTGAAAGAAAGTTACACTGTTGGCAGACTCTTCTTACAAGTATGAGAGCATCTGAAACAAACTTCTGATGAAACTTTGGAATAAACACAAACTTTATGTTTGGTTGGTTTTGCAAACAACAACCAATGAAGCTACAGTCACAGAATTATTGCAACAGGAAAAGGGAAAAAAACAGCAGTACACATCTCTATCTCCTTCAATATATCTCTGACTTTATAATAGTGTCCCAGAAAGCATCTATCCCATTGTAAGGCTTCCAGTCTTCCCTCTCCAGAAGCCTTGCTTCATTCTCTTTATTCTTAGCATCCACCACACTGCATGTCCTTTCCCCCCAACTAGTAGGATCCCAGTGGCCCTTATCACATTTGTTGACTAGTGTAGATCTTCTTTGTTGCTGAGAAATAGGGTTTCTAAAATGATATCTCTAAAGATATCACTTAAGTTCTTCTTATTAAAAGCTAGACAGATCGATAAAGATTATTATCCCTGTTTTGCAGAGCAGGAAAGTGGAGCACGATGGAACATATTCAAACAGGTTGTGAGTTAGCCTTCTAAGCTGGAACTTCTGCAAGGTTCTCTCTGCAGGTCAAACACTTCTGTTTCTTTTTAAGGTGTCCCTAGCTGAACAGCAGCTGCTTTGCTGTCCATGTGAGAAGACGGTTCTTCACTGAGGAGGGAGGCATTTATTTAAATCATTATCAGATTTTGGAATGCTCTCTAAAATCTCACTTTCAGCATGAATTAAGCGTGACTTTCACACTGCAACACATAAATTTCTCTGTTTTTGGAAACCTAAACTATTCATGTGTCACAAATACATTATTTTACTTTTAACATATCATACCAAACACAAGGAATAATCCTTTTTATTAGCAGAAATATAGCAAAGGCCTCTCCTTCCTTTGCCATGTCAGTAAAGGACATGACCTTGGAGTGTCATTACTCCAATGTAACTTTAACTATCAAGGTCCTAATCCCAGCAAAGCAAAAAATGCTGCGCTGGTGATATCAGTAATAGAAATGTTTGCATTCACATTTAAAATGCATTTCTTGGACTGAAGTTGGACATGTCATAGAATGACAATGCTGAACTGGACAGTTTGTAAGGTCAGAAGCAGAAGGCTATCTATATGTATTAATGTGTGTCACACGCCACATGGCATGCTGTACATGCACACAGCCAGAAATGGAGCAGGGGAAGTACAGCTGGGAGAGGTCTTCCACAAGGACAAATGAACAAATGCTCTCAGGGTGTTACTACAGGAGCCAAGGGTAAACCTGAATGGGAAGGAGTTTTTCTACTTTCTGAAACTTACTGAGATTTCAAGATTTTACTTTATTTTTTTCATTTTATACCAATATAAAATAAAATCTCTTGTTGAAAAAACAGAAGGACAGGCGCTTGTTTCTAGTTGGCCAATCGGGCTACTCTTTATGGCATGTATCTTTGATATGGCTAAACCCAGATTCAAGTTTTCTCTTTCAAGTTCCACCTTCTCCAAGTACCTTTTCTGAAATAACCTAACAGCTCCCTGATTCACACACAGGGAGTAGTACTGAAATGGGATCCCCTCCTCAAACCTTGTGCCACTGTCCTGATGCTGAGCCAGATCCCTCTTCTGCTAATTTTGGTATGAAATTTCACCCTGGGCCTTGCTAATCTGTCCTGTTGAAGTATGATAAAGACTGCCACTTGGTCAATGTGATTTATAGTTTTGATACATTTAAATTTTCTAAAGAAATAAAACAAGACCATGCCACAGGCTTGAGACACTGGTGTGCCACAGTACAGAGTATTTAATTGCCAGTGATTTTCCTTGTGTTGAAGAGTTGGTCCTTTCTAGCAAATGCTACTATTTCAGATTATAGTTAAGGAATATATACAGTTCAGGAAGAGCATATGACAGGGACTTATCCCACAAGATACATACAGAATCACACAATCATAGTATGGCTTTGGTTGGAAAGGCCCTTCTAAAGCTCATCTAGCTTCAAATCCCCTGCCACAGGCAGGGACACTTTCCACTAGACCAGGTTGCTCCGAGGTCTGTCCAGCCTGGCCTTGAACATTTCCAGAGAAGTGGCAGCCACAGCTTTGAGACATAGCAGAGGCTTCTTACTCTGTCAATGTTTGGACTCAAATCCATAAACAATCCTACCTGTCGAACACCTGGTTATACCTTTTGGAGGTACAGGTCCCATATATAAGCACAAATTGTAGTGCAGATATGACACTGGAAATGGTACCAAGATATTTGTGTAAGTTCAGGCCACAGCTTTTTTTACAGAGACATGGCTTTAGTTCAAGTGATAGAGTGCTGTGAGAAGCCTTGGTGGATTCAGACTTGCACTTCACGTATTTGATAAGATTCTTTCATTTTGTTTATGCATTACTAGATATATCAGTTGCATCTTAAGGAGCTTAGAGAGCAGTGTTTATAGATGTTAATTTAGGTTTTTATGTTTCCCAATGTTAACTAAATTTGTAAAACTGATATTTGTTTCCAAATTCAGAAGACATCCAGGGTGATTTTTAAGAGCATCTGAATATTTTCCATTGATTTATCTGTTAGTGTCATTTTAGCATCTTAGGATTTCAAGATATCTCAGATCAGGCCTCTCAAATCTTACAAGTGACACTGACAAGTCAACTTCCACTATTGTTATTTATACAAGATACAGTTGTAAGGCTTGGCTTGCACAGGAAGTTAATTTGTTGATCTGCTCCTACATACCATCTCTGGGCTCAGTGGTCTTTGCCTACATAGTCCTGCAAACTGTGAAATCATCTGCAATGAAAGAATAAGCACACAATCAAAGTGAAGGCAAAATCCCAAGTAATGGAGCTGACCACGGAGGGGAAAAATTCAAACCCTCTGCTTATCAACTGTATTTGCTTATCAACTGTATTTGTGACAGGGTAACGTCCTAGCACTGATGAAATGCTAGTCACTGTTGTACTGTTAAACAGATTTTGGTCCCTTGCCTTGCTCAGCAAAGGTTTTTCTTCTTAGAAAGGAAATAAAAACATCCGATCCCTTAAAAATGATCCTTTAAACAACCGATCTTTAAGAAAGAACATTAAAAAATAGCCATTCTTATCCTTTCTTGACTGACAACACATCTTCATATTTAATTGCCTTTGTGGATTACTTTGCTGTAACTTGCAGGCTCAGAACTTCTGGGGATAAATGCCTAATTGTAGTCCCATTTGTGCTGTAGGTGTAAAAACCAGATTTGGCATAACTGTATGAAGGACTAATTGCTGATTTCCCAGCAGTGACTCCTTCCTTGTGTCTTCTAATAAGCCAAGGGCACCAAAACACAGATGTGTTTTGACATTAGATAAAGTTTCTATGATACTCTAAAATAAAGCACAACTGTTTTTTATTAAGTTCTTCTCCCTCTCCCCTCATCAGAAACAGGGATGCTGCCCTGCTTCCTTGTTTTCTTAGCACAAGCAAAGGAATCTTACTGTAGCCATATGAGTGGTTCAACAACTGCCTTTGTTTCTGCTGTGAAAAGGCTAAGTAAAATCAAAGACTGACTACACTAGGTTGTTTCTACTGTCAGCCAGGGCTGACATAAAGCAAACAGTGTCATTTTTTCTTTATAGTCTTTAACTATAAGAAGGAAAAGTTTGGGGTTTTTTTTCAGTATAATCAAAATGAAAGTATCTAATTTTATCAGTGCTACAGCCCTTTAAATATTAAAGGTTAATTATTTCAGTTTTGAACAACATAAAAATAGAAAAAAAAACCCAGGGCAAAAGTAAAAGGAACAACAGAAAAACTGTTCAGTGAAATGAGGCAAACCACCATATACACATAAGCTAATTTAACATCTCAAACTGTGAACAGAATGCATGGAAGTGTTACTCCTATGTAGCGACCCAAAAGGTCACTGAGTGAATGTTTGCCGATTTAAATATGCTTCACTCTTCTTCATTTTCTAGTCTTCAGAATATAATCTGAAATAAAAGCTCACTTTGGCTGCCCCTTTCTTAATCATACATATATATATAAATATACCCACAATTTATATAAACACAGTCACATATATATATGTATATGATTTATTATCTACCAATATCAATAAACTCAGCTGTTTTATACACTATGCTATATATACTACCAATTTACATACTGCTGAGAGCATTAATACAAGCTCCATTTGCAGACTATTTTCAGAAGAAGTGCTGCTCCATCTCATTCTTTGGAGTAACAACAAAATGATTCTCAACTTCAAGACAGGAGGAGGCTAAGGCTGCCTGCATCTTTCAAAGTAAAAGCAATATTAATTTATGTTATGCTTGCAAATTTCCTTGGCTGCATTATACTTCCTGATGAGAACTCAAAAAATATGGCACAACAAAATGCTATTATGAGGACAAGGTATCAAACAGTGATATTAGAAACAGGCAACTATGAAACTGTACTTTTGAACCACCACTTCATCCATGGGATTCTAATTTTGAAGGTTAAGTGTTGTTCATAGATCATACAATATACTGGATGGCATTACGATTTGTAGGCATCATAACAGAACACTGAGTCTGACATTCTGCCTGACTTTCTCAGTGCTTTATTTGTTAGAAAATAGTGTTTGTATACTAACATCAAACTATATAGGACTTTATTTGTCATCACTGTTGGAATTATGTGGTGAAACTTGTCTCAAGCAAATAGTTATGTTCTGTTAGGAGGGGCACGTATAAAGGCATGAAGAAGAATGTCTCTCTTATCCAGCATCCTGAATAACACAACATAACATTTTCTCATTAGAAAAAACTAAAGATACATAAATAAAGATTAAAATTTATATTGATTGTCTGTTGAATTGTTCTTTCTAAGCAATCTACGTATCAAATTTAGCTTCCTCTTAAAATCAAGAATTAAGTCAGGAATAGAGACCCTTAGAGGTCACAGTTCTTTGAGTTGAGCAAAGCAACTGTTGATTTTAGCTTTAGAGGTCCCAAGCATTTCTGACAATCATCTAGTTAGATTCTTATGAAAGTGTTCATTATTTAAATGGATGACTTGTTCGTCATTTGATGGATGACTAGTATGAAGTATATTAGCAATATTTTTGTTTGTTGCAACAACAGATCCCTGATACTATGTATGACAATAGTGCCAAAACTGTTGTAACAGAATTGCTATGACAAACCAACCATAATTTCTAATAATGTTTGATGATCACAAAAAGAAATCACAACTTACTGATTTTAGCATTTGACTGCTTGACTCCCAAAGCACAAACAGCTTTCCTGTGCAGATCTTTTTAGGGTGTATACAAGCAAATACACTTTTGGATGTATGGTCTCGGTATCTTTTCTTTCTGTAAATACTCTTGAAAACAAAAATGCTTTGGTTTTCATTTTCTCAGGAAGCAAATACAAAGCAACTCAGCCACCGGATTTAATTACAACAGAAATACTTTGGTAAATACTCATTTGCCTCTACTTTCTTTTCATGCAGGCTGAGATTTTCATAGTTGCCTACAGAAGTGTCACTTCTACTTGGCTTCTCTGAAGCTTTCAAGTATCAAGCATCTCAGAGACAAGAAATCCTTGCTCTGAAATAAAATTTTTCAACATTTGCCAGCTTTGGATACGAGCTGCATCTGCAAACCCTACCATTACTTTGTGTCTTCAGATTACAAGCCATTTAGAAGAATGATTGTCTCTTTTGGGCATTAATACAACATCAAGATATACTTTTACTTCTTCCTCATAGCATAAACAGTGGACTTGCTTTTAGCCGTATCAGTATATACCATCCTGGCCATACAGCAAAAGCAAATGTAGGCATCCCTGCACTTTGCAATACATGCCATGCTGAGCCATTCAAGGCTAGCTTGGGAAACAAATTGTCCTTTCTCAGCAAGCCTAATTAGGCCCAGCACAATGTGTGCCAAGGTGATTAGATTGCTTCCATGCTACAGGGACATTATCAGCTTGTTTAGAACAAGCTTTGCTACTTGGTGTTGTATTGCACTGTACTGGCCTACTACAGAGATGCTATCTAGAGGTCAATAGCCAGAATAAGGCAGGGTTTAGTAATTGCTCTTTGATACTGTGGTTTTTAAATAAGAGTTGCTATTGAGACAATCTTGCGTAAATATGAACAATGTTCTGTACTGCCCCAACAGTGCTCACTGAAACAGTGCTGGTTTCATTTTCAAGTTGTAATATTACTCTTTTAAAAAAGGGATGTAGCACACTACTGTCAGTGTATATGGGTGAGCAGAACTTCTGCTGCTCTAGTTTGATTTCTTTCTCATGGTTACTCCTTTCAACTCGTTTTGCATGGACAAGAAGCTTGGTTAAGGAGATGGTATGCTCATAACTGCCTTCAGTAAGCACTCACTACTGTCACTGCTTCATCTTGTGATGCCATTCCTGAGAAAGTTATTCCAGCAGAAGTATCCACTTGCAAATATATGTTAAATTTAGAATCTCCAAAGAGTTATTTTTCTTTTTAATTTTCATTGATGAATTTTCATTGTTCAGTGATAATTTTCATTGTTTCCTGAGAAAACAGAAGCGTATTCTGGACAAATGACTTTGAAGGCTAAATGATATTTTACTCTAGCCTTCCCTTGTGTGTTTAGAATAATAATATATATGTTTTGTTTGGACACTTCCCCATGATAAACTGGGCTGAAATCATTAACCATCAAATAATCTGCAGATACAATCTTTAGGACCACAGTTCTTTAATTAGATTACAGGTCAAAGAATTTCTAGGCCATCAGTATATTCTTGAATAATCTCTTCTCATCTTCTGACTATCAAATTACACACACTATATAAAATACTTACCAGAGATCACCAGATTTCTCAGTCTGTAACTCTTAAAGGTGAAATCAGTCAGGTACACTGATTCATTCAGTCCTTTCAGATTTAGCCAAAATTCATTACAAGAATGCTAATAGATACTGCAATCAATCAGTAGCAGTGATACTCAACACTGTTGTTATACAATCAGATTACCCCTAATATTGTTGGAAACCTTGAACTTGCTGCCCAGATGCAATGACTATGGATGATGACACAGTAGTTGTCTGTCAACCCATCACTTCAACTTTGCACATGTGCAACAAGACATTCTTTTAAATACAAGTCATATCCTACTTCAGCTGGTGTTTCTACAATTTTAGATGATCTGGACTTTAGTTAATATAAAAGATAAAACTGTTGTTCCTATTGATAAAGAATTACAAGTTTTAACATGATAGTCTACAAAAGCTCAAGGCATGGCTGAGGTGAATCACCATGCAAACATGGCCAGGCAAACATGCTACTGAAACACTTTTAGATTTTACAGTGCATGCATTTCTTCAACAAGTGATTTGCAGACTACTGAGAATTAACCACAATGCTGATCACCAGTATGACTATGGTGCAAGAAACCATTCTGGATTACTTCCCTGCCGTGGATAGCCATTATGGAAGCCAGTATTCCAACCTATGAATTGGAATTTTGTTACAATGCAGCACAATTACATGGATGTTCAGGAGAAGAAGGAAAAATTCCTCCCACCAAAAGGAGGTGGGAAAATTTAGGTGGGTTGTATGTAAGTGCTTGGATGGAAAATGGTCATGACTCCAGCTCCGTCGATATTAATTTCAAGGAAAAAAATCCTTCGCAAGATCAAATATAACTTCCTTTTGCCACAAAATCACCAGAAAAGTGTTGATTGTCCATTTCAGTACCAAGGCCTCCTCAAAAACTTGCCAACCAAATGTAGCCAGACTTGGTCCTTCTTACCTTGTGAAATTTGGTACGGCTGCTGGTTTCACGTCCTGCTCTGCCAATCAGTTCACTTTTAGTGTCATTAAAATCCCAGTCCTCCATTCAACCATCTGTAATGTGTTTGTATAAATACTATTTATCTCCCTGCCAGCACTCCTATGAGCCTTAAGTAATTTTTGTAAGCCTACCTAAGAGCTATCAAGAAATGATACCACATAAATTTAGGGGGGTTATGTCAAAGGTGGCTATCTCACTGAAAATGCCCTTAGCTGGTTTTTTTATTGAATGTTAGTAGCTGGAGTATATGCTTGACTGCATGTAAGTGCAATGGCGAAAGTATCTCCCATTATCAACTACATCACTAATACATTTCACCTGAACTAACAGATAGAAGGGAAAGAAAGGTGTTCTGCTAACATCTTAACAGCTTGACTTAAATTTCCACTCTGGCTACCACCTGATACAAATCATGATTACAATAATTGGTCCCGTAATGCAGATACTTAGTATGTGTGATGGTATCTACCACAAATGACTGGTCCTAGCACCTCTTTCAGGACAAAACATTCTCCTGATGCAATGGCATGTAACTCACGAGGTAACTGTAGATTTGGCGATGAATATCCAGCATTCAGTCACTGCTCTACTTCCCTTGGCCAAAATACATTTGGTTTTGGTAGCTTGTATGCAGATTTGAGTTCCTCTCAGGGCTAACAATTTATTTTTGTATATTCAAGATGTGCCCAACAAAGTAAGTACTCCAAACCTGACAGTTAAATCTAAGTAAACTATTCTCAGATTTGGGTAAGATATAGCAGAAGATGGCATTACATGAATCTGTTAGGAGAACATGCTGCTTAATTATCAGTTTCATTCAGGGCTGGTCTTTAAGTTTGCTTAAGAAGAGTTATTTAACTATGATTTACTTATTAAAAACAACAATGGACCCGAGGTAATCCCATCTCCTACATCAACCTAAATGTAATCCCAACACTTTAACAATGTAAATCCTACACTGTTACTGTACTGATGCAACACGCTCCTGACAGAGACAGGCATAATGAAATTTCTCTGTATGTATTTTGAATTCAAATTACTTCATCTTTCTCTTCTGCTGGCAACAGAACCCCTACTCTTGAGGCCAGTTCTGTGGAAGGTGGAGGATCACAGACACTGTACATTTTCTATCCTTGCATGTTTGCCTCTGCATCAGTCCTAAAAAGATTTCCTTTTCAGCTGTGACCTGCAGAGGACCAAAGGTGAGGAGCTCCTTTACCTTCCTGCCTCTAGCGGAAGGGGAGGATAAGAGCAGAGATCAGCTCTGTCCAGGATCCCTTCTCCATCTGTGCATTTGTCACTTATTTTACACTTAGATTTTAAGCTTTTTTGGGCAGGCTATTGATTTTCTTTCTATGTTAGAGCCAGGCCTTAGCACAGGATTCCAGTCATGATTACAGTGGTGCTGTAGACAATAAATAGCAGCAATCATATTTGTTACTAAAAGAAAAGCTACATTATGTAATATTCTCATACTTTCTCAGCTAAGATAACTGAAGACTGTAATGTGATCTATTCAGATTTGCAAGTAGGATAATATTGCTACATATTTCTGGTAAAGTTTACTGGGATTACAGGTTCCCAAGGGAAGAACTAAGGGAGTGCTACTTTACCTTTATCAGTATTGAAACACTAACAATACAAAAGGAAAACACATGAAGCTCATTTTGCACACTGTTGAGGATGTTGAAGAAGATGGCTACAAGCTGGGGAAAAAATAAAACTATAATGCCAGGAAAGACCCTTATGCTCGCAATTTAATTTAGGTATTTCCCTAGAGCTATTGGTTTGCACAACTTATCCCAGCACCTGTGGCAGCTGGGGTGTCAGTGCACCTTAATGAGGTGCACTGACTAAACAGATCCTTCCCAACTTCAAAGGACATCATCCACAGTTACATCTACAGCCTTTCTCTTCTCTTCTTACCCCAGATGTTCCTTACCCCCTGTGTTCCTCTCCAGGAACATTCAGATCATTTCCACAGCTTGGCTTTGCCAGTCCTCACTTAGAATCATAGAATCACTCAGGTTGGAAAAGACCTTTAAGATCACTGAGTCCAACTGTAAAGTTAACACTGCCAAGTCCACCAGATTAAGCCTTTCTCTCCTGGCATGTAATACTTTAACGTGGAAATGAGCCCAATGAAGAAAGAAGGCTCCTTATGGAGTGATATACTATACTCAGTGCCTAAAAGAACTGGACAACCTAACCACAGACTTCTTTAGTATCTGAAAATTTAGAAGACTAAAGACCATTAGATGTTGCTTCCATCATTCAGGCTTTGCCTTACTTTGAGTAGTCTCCCTGATGCCAATCCACAGAGCCAGATATTAGTTAGTAAGACTAAAAGTGATGGAATCTTCTGTAAGGAGAACAAAGTTGATCTCAGAGGAAATAGCAAACTGAAAGCTGGTTTTAAGTATTGCCAAAATGCATATTGCACAAATGTCCCTGTAATGCATTTTTTTAAAAAAACAATGGAGTCTCAGTAATATGAACTCTCACTAAAGCACTTTTTACATCTTGGAGCAATAGTGGAGAAGACTCCCTGGAGCATGTGAATTACAGCACAAGAGGATGAGTGAAGTGCAAAGGCCACAGTGTAATCTGTATATGGAACATTTTAATTGTGACTAATGGCAGATTTTCAATTTTATAAGTTAAGGAATTGTGCTCATTTCTGAGACAGAACAGAATATATTAACTGCCCTTGAAACAGTATCAATATTTCTTCCTGTGCAGAGCACAGTATAGTAAAATGCATTAAAAGATGAAAGCTCTTTGATCCTTTTGAATACTTAAAGATACCAGAACAGTGCCAATAAGTCTTGAGGAAGAGCCTAGACAGAAAAGAAATACTATTAATTGCCAAGATAGCACAATATCCCAAAACAGTGACACTGAGTGTACTAAGGACTACAAAAATATTTATTGCTCATACTTCTACCCCATGGAGTCTCTCAGGACACAATGGATTCCTTTTTTATTCCCTCCATTCAGGTGAAGTCATTAGTATGCAAACATATTTGATCTTGACGTACACAATAGCTCTATCTTTTTAGCCCCAGTATTAGGGGAAGAAAACTGTCTGCGGTTATATCACAGTGTTGATCTTACGAGTCAGGAGCAGACTGAATAACTGGAATCCCAGATGTCATTTACAAGAGCCATTGAGCTTCACTGAATAGCCTGCTGGTTCTGCTGCACTCAATGGTTTGCCATGGTACTGCTGCCAATTGCCAGGTAATATTTTCTAGGGAGATTTCAGCTCTTGGCTTCTCATTCATTGAGAATAATGCCAATTATCTCTGGACTCCAGTTTTGAGCAACAAAGTTTGCTCAATATTATCAGGCTTCTCTCTGACTTGACTTCCACTAATAAAAATCAGAAGTAAATCCACTGACCTGAATGCAGTGGCCCCTGGGACTTGAATATGGCACAGGCTGATGTTTGGGTCTAGCTGCAGCCCCTAATTCTTTTTAAATTATAAATGTCTCAGGCTAGCATGTACCCTGCACAGCATAGCTCTGGTTTAGACTGGTTATCTTGAACTTTGGTTTCAGCTGAAGCTAGAAAAATGTAGGGATTCCCTCTCTTTATTCCTGATCATACAGAACCCATTTTGCTCAATGGAGTAAACTCATAAGCTGTTCTGTAAAGAAAGTGGGAAATTATGTTCATTTCTTTTTCGCTTTAAGATGGAACTTAAATTTGAAATTAAATATAAATCTGAAAAAACCTGTTTGGGGTTGATTGAGCCATTCTGATTAAAACTGAAATATTTCATATTTATTTTTAACCTTTCTAAACTTGAAAAAACTCCACTAAATTTTCAAACAGAACATGTAAAAATGAGACACTTAAATCTTACCCAGACACTGTACTTAAAAATTTTACTGAACAAAATTTGTCAAAATGACACATTTGTATTTAGATTAAATACCATTTTTCCATCAGGAGTCAGCAATGAAAAAAATGTCATTCAGTTCTGTTCACAATGCTGCAGGAATTTATACTAAAAGATTGATAAATGAGGTACTAAAATGTAATTATACCTCAGTTGTTAACATAGGTTCAAATGCAACACTAGAATTCTGAGGGATGCTTCTGGATACATCATAATTTCCTTCTTTAGAGCCTTTTGCTTTCATTGCTGATAAGGTCTCCAACAGCATTTGCACTAAGGCAGGTTCCACGAGCTCAGAAGCCTGATGTGCTAGGTACTGGAGAAAGAAAAGGTTGAGGTAGTCCCTCTTTTGAAAAGGAAGAACTTTTAACAGGGAGTCTTTTTTAACCTCCTGGGACACGGACAACCTGGCCCCAGCTTGACAGTTGCAGCTTAGCAGGGGAAAAGGACTGTCCATGTGCTCTGAAAATGCTTGCATTCATTTGTCACCCATTGCCCTGTCCTGAACGATGCTTGGAAAACTCAGTGATGTCTGACATGATAGTTTAGAGAGTCTGTGCATCTCCCAGGCTCTCCTTCCTTCTTTCCTCTTCCCCCTCAACCCTCCTGCAAAAGAAAAGGAACCCATTCCTCAGATTAAAAAGAAAGTTCATCCAGGCTCAACGTGCATAACATTTGTCACCCAGGCTGCTTCGCTCAGAAATGAAAACGTGAAGATGTGTAAACAACAAAGAACCTCAAAAAAGAAATGAGCATCAAAAAAAATAAAAAAATAAAAAGAAGAAAGTTATCAAATATGCATTGGTTTATCACAGTCAAGTTTCATGATTCAAACCTGATTCATATATATTTTATGAAGAGAATATCCATTGTGGTGGCAAAATTAAATGTATTTTGAAACTTGTATGTGACATTTATCTATCTGCTCTATCAGAAAAAAGTTGTCATATTCATTCAGACATATATTACTTTTTCAATTTCCTGTCAGTAATGTTTTTTTAATGTTCTTTAGGGTAAGACCACAGGATTTCTCATTTCTCACAACAAAACCCATAACTCATTAGAATTATGTTGATGAGTTTATACCTAAAAAAGTTGCATCAGTTTTTTCTGAGGTGACCAATTTGCACTCTAACCCATGAGAATTGTGGCTTTTTTCCTTTGTTTTTGTTTTTAGATACAGAGTCAGTTAGAGAACTGTTAGCTCTTTTTTCCCCTTCTTTTACAGAAGTTCATCATATAAACCACGAAGTTATGGTGCAATTTTATGGTGATTCAGGTTCTATTGTGAGCCACAAGAGATAACAAAGATAGCACAAGTATTGAAACTCCTTATCACATATCTTCCCTTCCAAAGGGATGATTTTGATAGAAAGTTTCATATAAACCCAGTGCTTAAGAATAAACAGCGCTGTGCAGCAGGCAAGGCCAAAGGGTCACAGTTAGACAAGAAACAGAAACCAATTAAAGTGAGTTAATTGACAAGATGCTACAGCTCCCATGCAGAAGACTGGCTGGAGAGGTGCAAAGTGGAGATGGCAACTTCTTTAAGTTGCTATTAAAGTGACTCCCTAACAAAAGCTTTATCTTGTGTCCCATACACTCAGTGCAAGTCCTGCGATGGATATTGAAGTGCAGTGGGTCAAGCCCTGGGTAGAAAGGCTATTTGATTCTTATGGGGATTTTTTGACAGACTAGCAATGACACCATCCACAATACAGACTGAAGTATGCTCTTTGTTGGTATAAAATGAGGAGAATTCCATGATCAACAGACAAGTTTCATTTCTGAACAAAAGCAGACTATTTGGAATCAAATTAAAGGATTTGCCTCCATTCCTAAGCACATATAGTATTTTGGATACAGATTTAAATAGTATTTGGTAAAGCCAGCACTAATTATAATGGCCCATCTTCAAAAGGCTGTTGATCAGTTTGGCTTTGATATGTACATAAAATTACCTGAATGCTGGCAACTTAGGCTACTTTGCAGGACAGAGATTCTTTTGTGATAGAACTTTCTCATGCCATTTATGGCACCTGCTGGTTGGAGCTGTGCTGGAAATACTTTTAAACTGGCCTGTGGTCTGAGATTTAGTGCATCCCTTTTCTATCCTACCAAAACAGCAGGGTAAATGCCCTGTAAAAAGTAGTCTGTCCAAGGGAGGGATTTATTCCTCACTACTACAGGCTCAAAAGGGTTTTTTTTTAAAACCAGAGAACCTCAGAGATGCCAAAGTCTTCACTTACGCACAACTGATTTTTAAATAACAACCTCCTACAGATGGAATACTAGTCTTACTTGAAAGATACTCAACAGAAAGACCCTCCCTTCACATTGCTAACTGTCATTTATTTAAAGTATTATTAAAGTTAACTACATTTTAAATAATTCAAACAGATACCATTACCTTGGTCTCTGGGATGCTAATGCCCTCTTTATTTGGGAAATCAAAGAAACAAGCAAACAAAACAGGAGCACAATTTCACAAAGACTGAAAAGTACCTTTAGCCTTATCCCAAAATTAAGGTAGGTCAGTGGGTGCTGAGTTCTGCCATCATCAGCTGCACCCAGGACCTGAGTTAAAACTCCTGTGAGTGCCATGAGGACCTTAAGGATAAAATTATCAAAACGGCTCAAATCCCATTAAAAATAACTGGTGTGTGGTTATTCTAAGGATGGAATTTGTCATTTACTGTTAGCCACCCAACATCAGAAGTCCAGTAGCAGACTGCCATTCAAGCTCTATCTGGTCAACATAGAGAATGAGGAATCTCTGCAAGGTGATTCATCTCAGCCTAAAATACATCAGTGAGATGTTTTATTCTTCAAGAGTGGCTGTTTCTTTCAGTGATGACAGAGAATGCTAAGCAACTAGCTTAGATCTGATGCAGCTTCAGCTAACTTTCATGTGGTTAAAATTAGGGAAAAGGAGTTTGAAGTCAGGAGTCTAAAGGACTCTGATGAGGACCAGTCATTGACCTACACTGAACTACAGCCTCTGAGTCATTTGGAAACCTGTTGCCTTTTTATTGACCATCTGAGTATCTCAGCTGTAGAAAAAAGAAGGATAAAATAACTTTAAAAAAATCCTACAAAACAACCAAAGTCACAATTAGTTTTTCCACAGGAGGGGCTAAATCTAAGTTTTTTTTTATTCCTTTGTACGTCACTATTAAAATAAGATGAGGCTTTGAGAAGACCTCATTGGTTGAAAAGCTGTTCAACACATGCACAAAATGAAACCTGTTTGACCATCCCTGTCTATCATGAACATAAACACAGAGGTGGAGATGATTCACTTAAATGGCTTCAACTTGACTGGTAATATCTTGACACATTTCACTGGGGAGGGTATAACTTACACAGCTCTTAAAAAGTAAGTTTAAAAAAAGGACACAGCAATGACTGTGGACTGAAGATTTATCAGAAAGATTCCCTAACCATCTCTTGAAAGTCAAATTTCCATGTTCTGTGCAAACTCAGTGAGAAATTGCCTTCTTGACGTGATACTCATTTATCTCCCCTCTGTCCGTGTTCTTTGAGGGCTCCTTTTGCATCATTCGTTGAGGAGTGTGAGGCCGATTTAAACATTTCTACATTTGTGCTGTTGCCAGAGACCATAGTGATTTAGTGAATCAGACGTGCATCATTCATGTTTCTTCCCTATTTTCACTGCATATGATTTTAAGGAGAAATAAAAGGCAAGAAGGAGCCAAGGGTACAACTTGCCTCAGTAAATGCTTTTTAGGAGGGGCCCTTTCCATCGATGGATCAAGTTATGAGCATTTTAGCTTGACTCTGTAATATTAAACATATATATTTTTAACTATATTCAGAAATAAAGACTTTTGTTGTAGCATGTTTACTTGTGACATTTAATTCTCAACATAGAGGATGTAATACATTGTTGGTTAAGGACTTCCATGTAAGCAAAACTCCCAGCTATACATCATTGTATATAGCATAAGCGTGAAGGTATTTGAACAAGCAAATGCTTCTGTATATTACTAACCATATTTTTAGGTCAGTAGTCTAACATTCAGATTTTGAATAATTACCCTAACTGAGAAGCTGGCAAAAAGTTTGTCTATGGTTTGTGCTGTACTCCCGTCCAATAACCCATGATACTTCGACGAAAACATAGCTTGTGATTGACATTTCAGAACATTTTCAATCAGCTTTTAGACTTCATGGATGGGAATCTATCTGGGCTTCCTTTGCCTTTCTATATCTGGTGAACTGAGGGTAGTTTTGTTCTCTTTGGACCTTTGTTAAGCAAACTTAAAAATCAAAATCTTAACTTTTCTAAGCAGTCATTAAATATTTAATCACAGTCTCCAGGCAGGATTTTGTCTTGGCTGTTGTGGAAAAAATTCTCTGATGTGGAAGGGAAGAATGTGGTGTTCTTTGCTAGTGCCAATTACATGCTGTTCTCAAAAGATGAGGACCTTATGATTTATCTACCCTCTGTGCCCAGAGATTCTTGTACTTTCTGCTTTAGCTAAAGGGGTATCTTTCAACAATCCCCATAAACAGCTTCTGTTTTCAAATTCATGCCTCAGCTTGAGAGCAGAGGTAGGTGACTCTTTCCTACATGTGTCTCTACCTGAACAGTTGGTGTGATAGTTGGGGCATTTCACTGTATCAGAGTTACGAGAGACATACTCCTGGGTATAAACATAGACTACCCAGAAGAACAACATATAGATTTAAACATACAGAGTAGTGCACTGTAGGTGCTAATAATAATAACAGTGCAAGACTGGACATATAAACTCCATACATCAATATCTGTACAATTAAAATTAGCAGATACATAGTGCAGATCCCAGAAGATGTGATTTAAACACCTAAAAATGTAAGCCAGCTCCCCACACCTCAGGGTGTGTGTGAGTGATGTTCATCAACATAAGAGACGTGTTAAGAAGCAGGCAGACTGTGCCATCCTGTGGGCAGGAGTTGGGAAATCTTCCCTATGCAGCTCTTCTAACAAACCTTAGTTTTCTTGACCTTTTAAATACTTCACTCTGGCCTCTTGTGCAGAGCTGCTGACAGTACCAGTCTACGTGGTACCTTCTAGTAGTGAAAGGATAGAGGGATAGTGTTAACACACAGTATCCTTTAACTCTCATTTTGCAGTCATTCAGTAATACTTATATCATCATAAGAAACTGAACCCTTAGGAAAATACAGGCCTAGCTTTATTTCCTAATTACTAGACTGCAGACAACTATGGCCTGTGTACAGCCATGATCTCGGACTTCTAACATTATACCAGAGACAGATTTGAGGTACAAGAGAATAAGTCCCTGAGGACTTGTGTCTTTCCTGAGGAGATAAGGACAAAGGTCCAGGTAAGCAAGTGTTCATTTGTGTGTATGTGTATGTACACACATGCATGCGATCACGTTAAGTGGTGAGCAGTTCAGCTGAAAAACATGTAGACAGCTACTCTATTTGAAGTGGTTTAGGATTTTGTCAGGATATGGCAATAAGACTTACAGGAAAAGCATGTTTCTGCATTGGCAATGGGAGGCCTAATAGAAATTGTACAATATCTACAATGGGACTAAAAACCTGTCTTTAGACTACTGCATTCCAGAAACAGCATGTGGCAAAGAGCTGTTTTGTCAGGAAACAAAAATGGCAGAGACAGGGGAATAGAACAGGAACATGGAAATGGATACCTTGGGATGTCTGGTGATCTGTTACTGACACTACCACCAGGTATCTGTTAACCCATACTCATTTCCAAGTGTTTTTGAGCTTCCACTTATGGAAGGAACCAAAAGAGCAAAACCAGGACAGGTGACAAGTTAAGACTAATAAAAAAATTGAGTAGGAAAGAAATAAGTTTAGCATGGGAAATGGTGCCGATTCCCCCTCAAAGCTAGTGCACTGCATGAGCTTGATAGCATCTTTTCACTTTGAGGCTGTCTATCTATGCTATCAAATAAGACATATCTCAGCTTAATGCACAGCCTGCGACAGAGGGAGTGGATTAGGCCTCTGGAGATGATGACTAACAAGTTAAAATTAAACTTTTTTTTTTCCAGTTGGGCTGCAATGACCTATTTATACAATTTCTTTCTTGCTAGCTAGCTTTTTTTAACATTACAAGATGTACCTGGCCTCTCTCATCTCTCTCTAAACTGTCTCCCTGATGTCCTGATCACTCTCTGATCTATTTCTCTATCTGCTGGGTAGATGCTAATATGACATATCCAACCTCTAAAACAAACCATTTATTTTGAAACTTGGCTATGTCAGAGTATTTGATGCGTCAAACATTAAAATGAATGTATATTTGGATATTGGGTACATCGTGCCTTGGTATTAAATTATCTCCTGAAAGTGGATTGATTCTTAAACTGGCAGGATATTATGTATTGCTTCCTTGAATCTCTAGCACAAAGCTAGACATGAGGGGAGACTGAGGAAGGTTGTCTATGAAGCAGAGACAGAATTGGTCAAGGGCTATGAGTGTTTTCTTTATATTAATAAAATCTTTTTTGTGCTTAAGGAAAGATATTCTGTCATTCTCCTCCATTATTATGTGAAAATAATAAATTAATCTTCTATGAGAGATACTTATCCTAGAGATAATATTTAATTAATGTGCAAAGAAGGAAGTTTAAGTGAAAAAGGTACTTTAAAAATCATATATATTTAATTACATTGGCATAGATATTTCAAAGTCCTTTTCTTCTTTTTGATATCTGGGCCATTTGCATACATACATGCTGAAGCCTAACACTGTCAGTATCTGAAAAGAAATTACAAACTGAAATAGATACTTTTAGAAAGATAGGGTCAGTGTCCATTCATGGTTAAGACTGTGATTTTTTCCTGCTTGAACTTTCCCGGCCACTGTTCACAGATCAGAGCATCTAAGAAGACACTATACAATTGTTTTTAATACTGCATCTAAGAAGACACTATACAATTGTTTTTAATACTCTAGAGTCAAACTAAAAGGCAGAGAATCCTTCCTCTTACAGGACAACTCCTGTTCAGTGTGTTACTTGGAAGCCTGTGTGTCTGCATGCAGAAGTCCACAGCCCTGCATCTGGCTGGTTATTGCTATGAATGCTGCACAAATGCAACTCAGTTGTTGGCTTACTATCAAATGAGTCCATCAAATACTTGTACAATTTTCTTCTCTTCATGTAAAAACTGTTCAGGGAGGACATATTCTTTCATTTTCAGATTCTTCACAAGATATTGCTAAAATATTTCAAATCATATACTTAGTGCACTGCAGACATAGAAGCCCCAAATCTCTTCTTCTCACCTTATCTTCAAGACATGCATATACAGATGTCAAGACTGCAGTCCAACAAGAAAGCCAATGCCCTTCATTTATGCATGAAGACTTACAGCTTCTAAGAAATTCCAAATCTTCCCAATACAGCAGCAGTGCTGTACCAGTGACTCAAGGACCTTAAATATTTAGCATTTTACATTAACTTCCACTTTTGACAATGAATCAGGCTTTTTCCCTTTTTGCCCAAATAGCCCTTTTGGGTTTTCTTTTTTTCTGGTATCAATGTCAGTTGAGTAGAAAATAAAATTCTGACACTAGGAAAAATCATTTGACATACAGAGGGTAAATGTAATAAAATATATATAAAACTTCACACCATGCTACACAAGGAACTGTAATATGTGGCTTGGTTGTTTTTTGGCTGGATTTTTTTCCAGTTGATAAGGCATGGAAAGATAATTTTAATCCTTAGATTTGGTTCATTATTTCCTCTGCTTACCTACAGCCTTCCTATACACCAAACAGCAGAGCATTCCCTCATGAGAAGATCTTGGACAGTTTAAAGCAGTAATCCCAAATTCAGAATAGTCACGGATTCCTGTCTAATGGAGTGGAATCTTATAAAGGAATCTCATAAAGTGGGATTTCCATCATCTCTGTCTGAACAATGATATGGCCTCAAAATGTTCTTTGTTATCTCCTGAAGGCATGCAGTGATGCAATAGTCCCGAGTATAACTCACTATTTGGGAAACACCAGCAAATTCAAAAGCACGTCTCTTGGCACCATTTACATACGTCAGCTCTGTTCACTGCTTTGTTTATGTTGTCTTAAAGAATTTTCAATAGATTTAGGAAAAACTTCAGCCTTTGCATTCAAGTTCCTCTGTGGTCTGGTTCCCAGAAATCTAAATGGCCACCTAATGCTCCTAGATGAAATCTGTAATTACCAAGTTCAGTCTTTCACGATACTAATCATCAAACCTTCTCTGTGCGCAGTGAAGTTTGTTTTTAAAAGAGAGTCAAAGACTTGGAATGAATTCCAAAACCAGCTGGAGAACATTCCTGGGTTTATCACCTCTGGCTTCACCACACTGCTGCAAAAGCCAAGTATATTTCTGTTGTCTGGCCTTCTCTACTGCAAATACAAGCAATATGCATCCTATAAAACCCTTTCATAAAGATTTTTAAATCCAAGTGAACACACAACTTTGAAAGCAAAGTGAAACAAAGAAATACCTAACAAAACCAGACAAACCCAAATGCCCTTATCAAACATGTGACTATTCTACAAGCTTCTCCTCAGAGGAAGACCAATTTCTGACAGTCACTAGTCATGCTTCTTAATGCATTACTGGAAGGTGATAAGATATGATGATAAGGAGAGCAGTGTAAGAACCTCCATAGAGCAGAAAGATTTCATTGACTGTGATGTGTGTCACTGGTGATAACAATGAAAATTTACCATGCTTATAACCACGTCACAATGCGAAGATGAGCAGATTATAGGAGTGGTGTTTGCTTCTTCTATTTACTAGGTAGCTTTCATGTAAATGGTAGTTGAGCTGAACTAGTACTTAGGTTGGTTTTCTCCTCTGTGCAAAAGTAATCAAGAAGGCAATGACAAAAGGACAGGTATGTCCTGTATTTCTGACTTGACAGAATTAACTTGGCTTAGTGAATAACATTTTCAAAAGTACCTAAATGCTTCAGGCTTTTAGGGCTCTCTTCAAAGTATATTTACTCCACACAGTGCAGTGTGCTACCAAGACCCCAGAGCTAGTAAGTAATGAGCAAGATCGTACGTCACCTTGTTGAGAAGCAGAATTAAGTAGTCTAGCCATAGCACCATACTACCAAGGGTTTGGTTTCTGGGACTTCTGCTAGCATGGCGCTGAGACATATAAATGTACTATATATTGGACTTTGCTTGCAATGCTGCATTGCAGTGCATAGGCATGCCTTCAAGCACTAAGACTCACAACACTGATCAAGGAAACTCAGGCTCTTACAGGTATATAAGTTGCTTTTGGAAATAAGACTTGGGCACTTCTGAAAAAATCTGTGTCCAAGGCACAATACCCTGGGCAGAGATCCAGGCAAGAGGCTGCAAATCTGAAATGTGATGTTTAGTACTCAAAGTAAGATTTGTTGCAAGCCAGATGAGAGAAACTTCTTTCTGGATAGACGCTGGTTATTTTCAAGATGGTAGAGATTTCAATGCACAGTTATCCTTTCCTTGGTAAATCTGTTTAGAGACTTCAGTTGTGATCCAGTAGGACTCCAGTATGCCTTTTCCAATGAGGAAAAGGTTCTGTACTCTTCTTAAACAATGGTGTTCCCCTGGCAGTTGCTATTTGCAACAAGTATCATTTAATGTGCCAGCTCTTGTCTTGGGAGGTTTTTGGGAATATCAAGAGTTTACTGCATTAGAGGTTTGTCTTTGGCTCATCAGCTATTCTGAATTTCTGCTTCCTAGTATTTGTTTTCCTGGGGCTTTGGAGGAAAGCGGCCTTTGTCCAAGCAGGCTGTGAGTTACTCATACTGGGGTGTGCAACATATTTGCAATGGCTGTTTCTCTGGATAATTAATTCCTGAATCTTTTTTTACATTGCCCTTATTTTTTTTTCTTCCTGTGAGAAACAGAGATTCCCTCTGTTTAATACGGTGGTACCACAGTGGTTCTGAACAACTTCTTATGAATTGAGTATCACTTTTCCATGTTACAGATGGTAATTGTTCTAAATTTCACCATTGTTTTAAGACATGTGGACATATATTTCACAGTTGTGGATATCCAAAATTTATCAGTGATCTCTGCCTTAAATATACAAGAGAGCCTAGCTGGCTCTTGTTATGGTATAATGAGCCTCACTCTCTGCCCCTATCCATTTCAATAAAACTACCAATTTGCATGACCTGGTCCATACATTTTTACATTCATGCCACTGTGGCTAAAATTGAGGTTAGAGAAATAGAGCAGTAAAATAAAGGCACAGTCAGCAAAAGTATGTTAAAAGAATTACTTGTCTTTTGATTCAAATTCACCTGGGAGGTAATTAAACAAACAGCCTCCTCGATGTTTAGCTGTGGGGAGCGGAAACCAATGGAAAATAGCCCCTTGCCTTACAACTGACCTTTTCTCATATTATGTGCCCTTTTCTTCCTGCAAACAGCAGAACTACGTGTATTCAGCCTGATGAAACTTTGAGGGGAAAAAAGAGAGTCAGGCTCCACCCAGCAGAAATTCAAGATATTAATATGAAGGTTTGTCAAAACAGATTCTCCTGGTGAAGGGTCTTCCAAGGAATGTTCTTAAATGCTAGTATTGTTTGAGTATCACAATCCTTCCTCTAGCCTCTCCCAACATGTGCCTCTTATTATCTTGGGCTTGCATGAAATTCCCTTACTTATGTAACATTCTGATACCATCAACCCAGACTTCTGTCAGTCTTAGCCCTGAGAAGACTCTGTTAGCAATTATTGTTTAGATTTTTGTGAGCACTGTTAGATGTTGTGAGGGCTAAAACGCTAATGGTTAGCATGGATTAGAGCTGCATAGCTGAAACAGATGGAGCAATAATAACAATGGTCATTACACAAATTGCACATACTCAGAAGGACTTCTAGGAGTGTTACTACATTACATGGTTTGGGCCTCCTAGAACTTCTGGGAGAGTTAAAAAACCTCAAACAAACACAACATAGAATAGTCAGGGTTGGAAAGGACCTTAAGATCATCTAGTTCCAACCCCCCTGACATCCTACATTACCTTTTTAAGTCCCATGACGAGGTTTGCCTTGCATTCCCTGTGATAACTGCCAGTTTTACTGGCTGGTGTAAAAAAAACAGCCTAGGTTATATATCATTCTCAACGTATCTTCTTGGAGATGACTGCTAATATGATAATGCTAACTTTGTACTTTGATCTGCAGCAAAACAAGAAAAAGGAAGAACAATTCTAGAGCTGAATAAGAGTAATAGGAAAAAAACCCAACAAACCCAAGCAATGTATTAGTCCCTTTGTACCCATAAAAAAACCCTACAGTACTGACAGTAACTATGTACTTCAGTGATTCAACATGAACAGTGTGAATCCTGTGTCTCTATTTACCTAAACCTGCTCATAAACAGCTGAAATGAAACTGAAAGCAAAAGGTAATAAATAAATAATAAATCTGGGCTCTCCACTCAGTTTTTTCTCACTTGCTTAAATAAACTGCATTAAAATCCACCTTAGATTTTAAAAGTATGTTTTCTTTTGCAGGGAAGATAGCCCCAATTGAATGTCATCAGAATAGACAGAAAATGGTACAATCATCTTTTCCCACACCAGTTTGTAATTAGCTCACCCTCCAAAAGAAGGCAATGGCCTTGTCAATGGGAACAGACCAGTCCTAGCACTGTGGCCTATCATATATTTTCCATACTGTAGCCTTGGCCACTTTAACTGAGACAGAACAGCTGCTGTGCTTGGAACTACAAACTACTACACCAAGAAAAAGGTAGTTACAGAAAACAGTGACAATGACAGTACCTATGTATACACATGTAATAGTTGGGAAGAAAGACATTTCTTTTGGAATGAAGATACTTTAGCACTTTCCAAGGCAGTTCACAATGAGGACAATGCTGTTTTTTAAAATCCTACTCCCTGTTTTTATTGCACATGACATATTACATTGTATTGTACAGTGTGTGGTGCTGAAAAATTGCCTGCTTATTTAATTGTGATCCTTCAACGAATCTGAAAGGGAGCACTTTATTTCCATTTCTTTAATTTACTAGTTCTTTAGCTGATGATTTTATTAACTCTTGTGTTTGAGAACTGATGCTTAACAAAAAAAGAAGAAGAAAAAAAAAAGGCCCTTGGCAGTATTGTGAAGGCCTGGAACTGAATAATGCACTTTAATAATGAGGGATAGAGCTATGGCTTTTGCTGATGGCTGTGACCGGCTCTGTGACCTGATTATGTCGCAGAGTGTCAGCAGCTGAGACACTACAAAAGGGAGCGCATCCCATCAAATCTATCTCCATTGTAATCACTCGCACTGCTGAGAGGCTTGTTAGGAACAGGGAATCCATCAGGCCTCATTAGCACCATTTACCATCAAGAAGCTCAAAGAGCAAACGTGTACCCTCTCATCAGAATAATGAGAACCAAAGTACTCCTATTATCTAATTGGATCAACAATGCCTCTCTGTCTATTTAGTTTCCTGAGAGACTTGTGGACTACAACTCTCAAAAATTAGTTATTTTTGTTAATTGCCAGGGTGGAGCTATATTCAAGGTTTTTCATACACAGAAGGTTTTGACATCTAAAGAGCCAGCCACGGGCACAATGAAACCCAAGTTCCTCCATTCTTAGATTATGCTGATGCCATCCCAATTAAATTCAGTGTTCAATTAAAGTATGTAATGTACAATTACACCATACATACTCAGTTTTTCCTAGGAACTAACCAGGGAATGGAATGCACTGCCCTCTTTAATCACAAGACAGTTTATAATGCCAACTCTTATCATGCTACTTTTTTACTTACTATTTTCCAATCACTGAATTGGGATGCATTTTTCTCCTATCAGACAACTCCCATTTTTCCAAGAAGGGAACTAAACTTAGCATCCATAGTTAAAATGTATTTGACACTGCTGAAGTTGAGGGACAAATGCAACTGATGACAATTAAGTGCCATGTTTTAGACAAGCAGAAAGTTGGCTTTCAGGTAGCGCTTACAGAAACCAGAAGCATCACCTTGCTTCCATATGTGTGGGGCTCACCTCCTTACAAGGATTAAGAAAACAGCCAAAATACAGATTTCGTATATTTAGTAGACATAATAAACCGCACTCAAACCTCCTAACGTGTTTGTTTGTTTGCTTTTATTTGCAATAACAGAGTGAAAAAGAGAAATGTTGGGTTGTTTCATCTCTGAAGAATCCAAGCACAGCAATGGCACCAGGATGCTACCATAAGGGCAGGCTGAAGTCAAACAGGTAAACAGGTTCTCTCTGAAATCAGTGAAATCTACTGATAGGCTGGAATCTGGCTATTCTCCTATCCTGGCCTTTAAATTTAAGATATGAAGCCCAGTCCTGCAAATGCTTCCTGGAAAGTGCTGAGGGCAAACAGAATGTGAGCAGCATTACATGGGCCAATAGCTCTTCATAATATGCCTCTGAAAATGAAAATCTGATTTAGAGTCCTCTACCTGTGATGTATCAAATTAATCAGGTGAGCTAATCATATTATTCCAATGGATTAGATCTCTTTGCAGCAGTAGTTTTGGGGAGCTCTGGTATTATGGTTCCTATTGCCATCCAAAGCAAAAACAAATTAAAATTATCATATCATAATTGTGAATTCAAAAATTAAATTAAAACCAAATATACTATATAAATGACTGTTAATACATATAGTTTTGTTATTGTGATTGTGAGAACTCCCACACTACTGGGAATTAAGGCCATGCCATATGTCCTTTAAAAGATTATTTCCCTAAATTTGCCACAGGACCCTGGATTTGACCTATAGCTTAACGTCTCCAGGGAGTACTGATCATTACATATATAGCTAGACAGACAGACATTTACCAGCCCTGAATGTCTGTAACAGAAGCTGTGTATAATTACAGAGATTGCACACAAAACCAATCTGGTAAGTCATCCAGCTTTACATTTGCAGGAGTGAATTTTGGGTGTCACATGTGCAATTCCCTGAAAGGAGCAATTTACAAAAGGCAGATTCTTAATGTGCGATGGAAATCTGGCTCCTTAACAAGTCCAAGCAGATCTTTCAGAAAGAAGTATCCCAAATTACTATGCACTTGCACCCCCGCTTTTGAAGAAACATACCTTTCAGTTCTTGTTTAGGTGCTATAATTTTATCAATTTGCAGGCAATGTAATTTAATTTCTAGAATGCAGTTTAGTTCCTCTGAATAGTCCTGTTTTGTAGACAGACAGCTTCAGGACTGTGCTCTGAGCAACACGGGCTTCTACTGAATATTATAAAAATGGGTGTTATATTACACACTTATTACCAATATTTATCTCTATTGTGGCAAGGTCTGCACTGCTGATTATAAACAAAGGAACATTTGTAAAAACAAGTAATAAAAAGACAGCTCCTGTTTAAAAGACCTAGGCAAACAGATAGATTCTGTAATTTTATCCAACAAGAGGGAAGATTCTTCCTTTCTCTTCTCTTCCTTTGCAACCTGTGGAATTATTGGACTTTACATTATGTGTGGAATAAATGAGACTTAGCCTGAGGGAATCTACAGTTTCATTCAGTGGTATCTTTACAATAGTATTTTTTTTGAAACATACAATGAATGGGAACACTTCATTTGCATTTTCTGTGAAGAACATGTAAAGGATAAACTATCAAAAAACTAGTCTGGGTTTGTATCTTCAGCTCTTACAATGAACATTTTTGGTGCCAAGTCCCTCACTTGAGTGGCAATTGTGAACTATTTCTGGAGCACAGATAGAAACAAGCACGCTTCTAGGTTGGAGCTGATCTGACTATGAGTTATAGGTATTATAACCAACTTTTCTTCCAAACCAATACCCCATCCCTCCAGAAATCTTAATAGGCTTTTGAGAGCTTCCATTTAAAGCTGGCTGCATAAAATGATCCTTTGATGAAAAGGGATTGAAACAAGGGTTAAAGTAGACATTGAAAGGTTATTGTAGAGGGCACATTGTTCATACAATCCTCCTTTAATATGTGTGGTGTGCACCTGCGATAAGATGATTCATTAGATAAGGCCTCACTTTGACAAGCTCCATCGTTCAACCCTCAGGGTAGTGATGGAACAATTCTGCACCCACCCAGTAAATATAACAAGGTCAGCATTTTTTTCCCTGGGACTTGGATGGCGATAGTGAAGCTCAGGATGGAGCTTTGTTTATGTGTTATGGTAAAAAAAAAAAAAGAAAGAGGGTTCCTATAAAGTGTTGTCTTTTATTTCTTAATGGGCCACAATAAGAAATGTCACCCCTGTTCCAATTAAACCACATGGACATAGAAAATGACCTGGGGAACACCCGCTCTTCACGTTTTTTCTCCACCGAAAACAGTAAGAATGGAAACTAAACTTCAAACTCACATATTACCCAAGCTGCATCATTTCAATACACACTTACCAGGGCCTAACATCCACGTATCACTGGGTATCACCATACATCCAATCTGTAGCATTTAGAGTAATGACATTCAAATTACTCAGTTACCAGGTCCAGTCATAAGTTACAGTGACAGATTTGTTGCAGTGACTTTATGTGAAACAAGCAGTTGTGTTAATTTTAGTTCTAGTAAATGTAATAAAGAATGACAGTGGCTACAATCTGAAAGCCACTTAAGCATGCTGCATCAATGGAATTATCTATATATACATATATGGCTTCAGATACACAACTTTCTCCATCATTTGAAGAATGAAACAGTAACAAATAAGCAGCTCCCAACTGCAGATAACACAAGATCCCTCTCTTAGAAACACCATAAAAATTGTACAAGATTCTGTTTGGAAATTTTCTTTAAAGTTTCTCCCAGGTTTGGCACTACAGACAGGCAGATTCAGTGCAAACCGCTTAAACTAATCATCCAATGAACAAGCCACCCAGCTAAATCCATCCCAGATACTTCATTACAATTTGTGTTCCTTTACTTGAAACATTTAATACTCTTTTTAGAAAGTAAGTAATACAGGAATGCTACAATTTGCAAAAAAAGTGTAGTCTTAGTAGCACATCAGCGCTGCGTTATTGTTGTCTGTTATTAGGTGCATGTAAATAGAAGAAACTGCTATGTTTGTAAAGGATCACGGGGTTGCTGGACTTTTAAAATACCAAACTATTGCACTATTTTGATCTTTTCTAAAGGTTGAATTAAAACAAAACAAATCCTAAGCTCCTTCTGGCTTTAAAACACTTTCAAAGAGCTCCCAACTTCCTCCCAGTTCTCAGACTTTCCATTTCTTACCTTGTCTGGCAAATCAATATTTATTTATCTTCAATATGTGTGCTTTTAAATTGCTGTCATACAAGCGGAACTCATTCTTGTCCCAAGATCAGCCTGCCATCAGAATTCACTGTTTGCTCCATCTTCTACTCACCTGTCCTTGTGCATTAGTGACGAGTTGACCTGTGACCCCCTGAAGACTGGAGAGGGCATTGCCAAAGGCCTGGGAGCTTGCTATTGAACCCATGGCTGCTGCTGCTGCAGCCGCTGCTGCTTGACTTGCTAGTGGATTATTAACCAGCTGAAAAAGAAAGAAAATAACATGGTAAAACCCCGATAAACCCAGAAACACAGAGTGCTAACTGGGTGACATAAAAGCGATTGTGCTAATGTGGGTAAAAACCTGCCTGCTCTGAGAGCTTGAGTAGTTCTGAGAGGCTCTTATTTCTGAGGCTTTGGTGTCTTTGACAAGGAATGGTTTTAAGAAAGACAGAGGAAATTCCATGTTAACACTGAAGAATAAAACTCTCCTTTTTCACCCTTTATTCTTCTCTTCCCCTTTTTTTTCTGAGTTATGCTTGATGTGTTTCTTCAGGCTCAATATGCTAATGCCGCAGGTGTAGCAGCCTAATCCTGCTGTAAACAGCAATCAGTGAAGGATTACTATTTGATTTAAATGGGAATGGGATATCTACTTGAGGATACTCAGAACAGTGACTATTTTACTAATGACCCCAGAAATGAGAAAAGCCTGCAGATCCTTTTAATTAATACCATTAAAGTATTGGTCTCAACATCTAGATAAATCACAGCAGAGGACTCAACCCTGGGATTAAGTTCAGTAGAAACTGATTAATAATTCAAAGCTTACTTGCAAAATATGATACTAAGCAACTTACTGCTTCTCAACTGCCACTGATTAATTGCAGGACTCACATGTTCAGGAAGTGAGTTGTACTGCCCACTTCAGACAGTTCTACCTGAGTGCTCCAAATAGAGCAGAGAGCACAGTCACAGCTTTCACCTTTGGAGACTATGGGAATCCCATAGAGGAATGCTGCTATCAGCATGTGGGTTTATCAGACATACAAAATGTGTGTCCCTCTGTTCGAATCAAACATCCTCTGGTAGATGATTTGTTCTTTGGATATTGTGAACTTCATATTTTCTCATACTTTCTGAAAATGGACAGACCCTGAACCAAGCACACAGGGATGACAGTAAAAAACCCACACCAAAACTAAAGTGCTGGGAACCATCATGACTGGGTCAGCTGTCCTGAGAACAATCAAACACACTGAGTTCAACAGACTGAAAATGAATTCTAGAGTGGGTTTGCCCCCTAAGAATCACTGCATTTTAACAGAGTGTGGAAAATGCACATTAGCAGGGTAAAGCAGTCTGAAGTTTGAGATGGAAAAAAGTCTGGGGAGAGCAGAGACTTTTGTTCTTAGGCTGAGGTGTAAATGCTGAAGCTAACTCACAAAAGCCTAATGCTTGAGCTAGAATTAGTAAGTCCTTAGATGACAAGTAAATTATCAGTCCTGTAGAAATGGAGAGTCACAGACACCCATAAGGGATGTACTGCACGGACAGGCTCTGCTTCAAAATAGGTTATAAAAAATTAATCAGTGATTAGTAGATGTTTTAAGCATGTTACAGATATGAGTAGTGTGTATGCTATAGATGTTTAGAAGCCCATCAGTAGAAGATGTCAGATATGGTTATAATCTATGCTTATAAGAAACCTACTTGTCTGTTGGACATTGCAAAATCTACAATTGATTGGTCATACATTAAAACATCTATTAATCATTCATTAGCCCTTCATGAAGTATTTATAAATGGAACCTTGATATAAAGCGTTGCCTAAAGGGGCGCCTTGGGCACATCCATTCCCTCTAGAAATTGCAAAGCAAATAACTAAATAAAGATTAGTAGCAATGCTGGAGAGAAAAGATGAAATTGTTGGAGGAAATATTTTGATTTGGAAAAAATTGTTATATGAATCTCCAAAAGGAGTCTGTGGCATCCCACGGCAAGCAAATCAAGCAGGAATAAAACAAAAGGAGGAAAGTGCTTGATTAGCAGTCTTGGTGAGCTGTGAAGAGAGTGGAGACAGGTACAATGACCAAGGTGAAACTCAGTCCCTGAATGCAGAGTGGAAGCAGTTCCACTGACTACACAAGGTGTGAGCCCAGATGTAGTTGCATGCACTCCTCAGTGACTTGGGTGGTGATGCCTGAGCATGGCAGTGTAATGCCAGATAAACTTGTAGATAAACTTGTCAGTGCTCTGTTCAAAACACCAACATGTCTTTATTGTCCAGATCAGAAACTGGCAAACCTTGCCTTTCCCCACAGCACTTCACAGGCAGCACTATGACTTGGAGTAATTCTCTTGTAGCTGTAAATACCTGGAGAAGAAAGGGGCAGCAGCAAATATTAGACCTTCAGAAAAGGCTTTCTACAATCTTACTAGGAATCCTACAGCACCTGTCTGCAGGTGTAACTGATAGTCTTTGCATTGTTACCTGACTAATAAACCACACTAGCTGCTACAGCTTGTGGCTTCAGTTGTGTATAAGAACAGATACTTGGGAAGTGTAAGTAAGCTTGTACATCTGGAAACTGCAAAGGGTTAAAAACTTCTAAAAATCAGACTATCACCTCCTAGAATCTCCTTTCCATTTTTTCTGGCTCCAGTTTTCAAAACCTGTACATTTTCAAATACAACAATAAAATTTAATTACAACAAACCCTGGAGACACTTGGGATTGCTTTTAGTTGCATCACAGAGATAAGCTACTTATTAAAAATGATGGCAGAGGCTATGATATGCATAGGTACCCTGGGTAGTACCATGTTCCAGGAAAAATCACAGTGAATGGGCTAATGCACAGGGTAAGAGACTTTCAAGTGCATGTAAAAACATCCCTATCTATTCAGAAGTCTGATTAAAAAGGAGAAGATGCATCTTTCTTTGAACACTTTGGGAAGCTGCTGACTGCAGGATACATGCTGTCAAACTGACCTCTTTTATAGCATGCAAATTTGGGTTGGAGAAATACACCTCACTGCATTACATCTGGACACCAAGGTAATTTCTAACACATTATATCTTGCTTTTTCTTGTAAGAATAGAGACTCTGACTTGAGGCCATTTCTCAGTGCAGGCTGGATCCTGAGAACACTTACTGAAAATATTATAAATAGATTATGAAGGATCCCACCAAGGGCTTTTCCCATTTTGTTTCTCTATTTAAACGATTTAATTTGGAATGCTGAGACATTTGGGGCTGTCCATTCCAGTGCCCAAATTTCTGATCCCACTCTTAGTTTAATGTGACAGGCCAGCCTCTCAAGGATGCCTCTGCTAATGACATGATTATATGGGGAAGTGGACTTTATGAGGAAGAATCCTGCAGTACATCCTCCTGACTTCCCAGAGCTGAACTCTGAAAGGAAAAGCATATGAAAGTTGTTCTGCTCTAACTCAGTGTAAAGCAGGAGCCATCCCACTGCAGCAAACAGAGCTCACACAAGTAAAAGTAACCTGTAAAATGATAGGGGATGAAGAGCCTAAAACTGTGTAATGTGAGGCAATTATTTCTAGGGTTAGGAAACAGTCTGCATAAAGAATGATTTCAAGACAAGTGTGGTAGACCCATGCTGCAAGCAGCTTTCTTGAGAACCACAACTACTTTTTTCTTCTGGAAGAATACTCTCTTTCTCTCTTGTTTTTTTCATATAACTTAGTACCTCAGGGAACTTCAGTGAGAAACTGATCAAGCATTCAGGTATAGCTGGATACAAGATCGGATGTGACAGCCTATGCAATACTTCCACTTTTCTCTATAAAGGGCATATCCCACTGAACTGCCATTCCCCTCATCTGGAAATCAAAGAGCCAGTTTTACTCATTACAATATCACCCATCCAACAAATACAAAGAAAAAAACCCAAGTGGTTTAACTGATGAAAAGCCAAGACATTTCAGGATGCCAGAGCATCCTATGAAAAAAAAGGCCTGTAACCTGAAAGGTAAGGTCAGTTTATGTAGTGCCAGCAAAAGAATGAAGTTAGATGGTGTGTGTTTCCTAAAGGGCTTGTGGAAGAGGCTAAGAGTGAAGATACGCTATCTGAATGCAGCAATGGGGATGGAGGGACATACTGTGGAGTAACAAAAGGTGTAACTTCGTTTTACAAAACAGTATTAGTGTTTTTCAGGAAGGCTGTTTAAAAAAAATCACATTTCTGGATACCTCCTAGAGATTAAACAGTGTAGAAAAGCAGTATATTTGATTAGGGATCAGCAGATCCTCAGTCACCTGCATTCTGAGACAATCCTATCTTTAGGGAGCATTACACTACTGGACCAGCTACTGATCAGCTGAGAGTGTTTGCCTAAACTAATGCTTTTCAGGGGAAAACAGAAAAATTCTTTGATTTCAGTAACAGTAAAAGTTTAGAAGAATTCAGCAATGGCTCTCAATCAGAAACACATGACAGTTTTCTTTTCAATCCAGACTATGTGAAAAAATGATCATAGAAATGAAAATTTTATTAGTATGGCATTTGCTTTTGTAGGAATTTTTAACTGAGAATCTATGTGCATTTTATCTGTGTTAACATTATGAGAGAATTGCACAATAAAATGTAGTGGGTTTTATTCCCATGTTTTCACAGTGGTTCCTGAGACATATTCTGAGCAGCTGTCACTTGGCCTTAATGGAAAAAGACCATTTCAAACAGAGCACAGGCTCTTGAGGGTATTCTGGTACCTTCTTCATTACCGTAACCAGCACTATCATCCATACTGGGTGTAAATGGCATAGTATTGGTAGCAGGGGAGCTGTGGAGAAGGGGGGGAGGGAGGCTGGTATGGATACACTTACCTGGGAATCATAGAATAGTTTNGGGGGGGGGGGGGGGTGGGGGGGGGGGGGGGGGGGGGGGGGGAGGGGAAGAGTGAACATAACAGAGGGAACAGCAAGGTCAAAGAAAGTAGGAGGAGGAGGTGGTCCACAGCAGAGCAGGAATCCCCACTGTAGCCCTTGGAGGACCCCACACTGTAGAACTGGTGAGAACTATGATCTGTGGAGTGCCCATGCAAGAGCAAGGGAAAAGTGTGAAGAGAGAGGAGCAGCTGAGAGGAACTGTTATGGACTGGCCATAGCCCCCTGTATCCCTGCACCCCGGGGGTAGGGTAGAGGAGTCAGGACCAAAGGAGTGAAGTTAAGTCTGGGAGATTCAGGAGGAAAATTGTTTTAATGTTTGCCTTTTTGTTTCTCACTATGTGAATCTGTTTCAATTAGCCATAAATTAATTATCCCCAAATTGAGTCTGTTTTGCCTCCAGCACTGGTAAGCAGTCTATCTTGATCCACGAGCTTTCTCATCCTATTTTCTACCCCATCCTACTGAGGCAGGGAGTGAGCGGCAGGGTGGGCATTATGCTGTTAGCCAAAGCTAACCCAGCCCTCCATCTCATTACAGTAACTGTAGACTGTATCTAACAACAACAATATGCAAGTGCCTTCAATACCTTGAAGACACAGAACCAGACTATTCCAACCTAGATATCTGTATGTTTGGTTTCTAAACATGAACAAACTGATGCAGAACTGTTTTCCTTGAAGTATCTTGTAGCTCTTCTAGGAAATTCTTTACCTAGTATTAACTGACAGAGGGGAGACTGAGATCAGACATAAGGAAATTCCCTGTGAGGGTGCTGAGGCACTGGCACAGGGTGCCCAGAGAAGCTGTGGCTGCCCCATTCCTGGCAGTGTTCAAGTCCAGGTTGGATGGGGCTTGAAGCAACCTGGTCTGGTAGAAGGTGTCCCTGCCCATGGCAGGGGATGGAACTGGGTGAGCTTTATGGTTCCTTCCAGCAGGAACCAATATGTGATTCTATTAATGATTCTATTCCTAGTTGTCTTCAATATACATATATACCTCATACCTGCTGACAGCTCCTTGGACCTACACTGAATCTCAAAATCCTTGAAGACATTTTAAAAAGACACTTCAAGTTAATCCTATAGAAGCCCCTAAATATCACTCTCTACAACTTCTTGAAAGGAGGTTGTAGACAGGTGGGGGTTGGTCTCTTTCACCAGGCAGCAATGGACAGAACGAGAGGACACAAAACTGCGCC
>NDXB01011530.1:0-32891 GCA_002631895.1 Agapornis roseicollis | reverse complement strand
AAAAAAATTTTTTTTTTTTTTTTTTTTTTTTTTGCTGCAAGGATCAATTCCAAAGTGGTCAAAATCTGAGGCTGAGATGCTGCAAGGACTGCTTAAAGTTAGGCTGCATGCAAGTGCTACCCCGATCCTGGGTGAACTCAAGGTTTGTTTCAGTGTATTCTTGTGACAGTAATTTTTCTGCCTCACAGATAGAGATGGTCTGGGACATATCACACACTTCACTTGTCATTACATAAAATCACATGCAAATATTAATTTACCTCTATGCTGCTATTACTGTATTTTAAACAAAAGTCATTACAAGGTTTAGCTATCATCATCCTTCCTTTGTGTGTGGAGGCAGAATGTCAGAAATAATGCCTAGGTTATTAGCCACTGACTGCTACTGGCTGAATGCATAGCCTGGGGAAAGTCTAATTATCATTTACAATAAATAATTTCCTCCATATTTATTATCAATGGAAATCTAATCGACATTCAGCCATGGAATTCTGCTATATGGGCAAAACTATGTACTATCTTTTTCAACAGCAGCTCAGCTTACAACCTGAATGTCTGTAGCTTTTTCATTAAATTCATTATTGCCTTATTGTACCTAGACTCTTGTTCTTCCATAAGGCACTGTCAATAGACAGACAGATGAATTTCTTCATGTTCTAAGTATTTGCTACTTCTATCTGTTGACCAGATTCACAAAATATTTATGGGCCCTGCAGCAATTCTTGTGCTGTACAAAACAAGGGATTTTTTTTGTGCTAAAAATAACATAAGTTCTAAGTTCTTGGTCTGATTCTGCTTTCTCTCCACCAGAATATAAATCTGGTGCAATTTTAATGAGGTCAGTAGAGTTGCAATTGGTTAAACCAGAGGTAACTGTTGCCAGAATCAGTCCCTTCAATTTCTTACAGGCTTCAAATCTGCAATAAGGGGGGATATTGGAATTAGCTAATTACAATGATACTTTATTTAAATCAAACAGACTCTTCAAAGGCTTACTGTAAACTAAAGAATCTATCCCCTGAACTCAGCAGTCAAAACATTTACACCTGCAGTTGTGAAACTAATGGATATTTCATCTGCAGACTGAAAAATTCCCTCAAAACATCCTACTCAACCCCTTAAAAGCCCCCAAACAGTTACAAAACACAGTTCAGGCAGACCCGGAGTGAAAAAGAAAAAAGGAAAAGAAAGAAATGTTAGGTCACATGAAACATTTATGTGAGACCAAAATGATTTCTTGAAAGGAAATGTAAAATGGATCACCCCTACAGATGGGTGTTTTATAAACTGAGTCAAAATACTTCATTTCAAAGAAATCATTCTTATCTGCCTTCTCTTCATCTCACCCATTTTGAGGTGGGAGGAATGTATATCTGTTCCCAACCGTGTGCCAAAACACACCTCTGGAAAAGGTGCAGCTGCAGACCTCTCTGCAGCCACTGGTAATTCTGTCAGTAAAAGGAGTAAGCCAAGGGTCAAAAGGCAACCCAGTCAGACAATGCTGCTGTTCTAATGCACTCCCAACAAGGCAGAAACCAGGATGAACCCAGACAGAGCACAATTAAGGCAAGTCTACACCTATCACATGAAGGCAGGCACTACACCTATCACATTCCTATTACTTTGCACATGCACATGCAATAAAGTAAATGCTCCCTACAAAATATGAGCAATGTGATGTATTTTTTCCAAACTTAGAGCTGACAATATTCCCTTGAAAAGAGAACATTCACAGAAGGCACTCATGTGGTTCCTTACCATGCCAGGAGAAAACAGATGAACAAGCATGGCCTAGCGTTAAGTACATATGAACTGACCACAGAATGACAGTGCAGTAATTTTGTGTTGAGTTTTTTCCTCCTTCAACAACAGCAAGTAACAAACAGCTTAGTTTCCCTTCAGAGAGAAAGACAAGGACTCTGATTTGCGTAAGACCTGGTGAACATCAACCAGCCACAAGAGGCAAACAAATCAACAGCCTAAACTAAACCAAAAGTTGTTATTTTGTGTAAGTCCAGAAGCTCAAAGGTTCTCTTGACACTTCCGCTGGTGAACCGCACACTATGGGATGTCAGAAGGCTTCTCCTCCCTCTGGTCTGACAAAGACCCAATTTAAAGCACATTTACCTGACATACTGTTAGAACTCCAAACTATTTTCTCTCATCAAAAAAAAAAAACCAGATAGGCTGCTTATTTAAATCAATGTCAGTGATATCAGACCTCTCTCTTTGTTCCTAACTAATACACATTCAGCAACAGTGTGACTCTTAAGAGCCATCAGTACAACAGGTAAGCATAACTGCACCAGCTTAGAGCAAGGCAGACATTAGTGTGCTGATGCTGACTTGTGAGAAATAAATCAGAAACTTTATGGATATTAAAACCAGTGTTAAACCAGGGTGTTTTATACAGTAATTATAAGGTTATTTCTCAGTAATTCAATCTACAGAGGGTGAAAATATCTTTTTTATTGTTGCCTATGATGGTAATAATTCTCTCTGGCATCTGTAAAAGCAACAATAGCTTTTCATTGATTTTGCTTAAAAGGAAAGTTCAGGGTTAGAAAATTAGTATTTCATGTGGAAACATGAAAAACTTTCCAAAGTGTATGCGATGGAAATAGCAATAATTATGTTTGAGGAGGAAGGAAGTCTTGTGATTAGGGTCCTTGCATAGAGATCTAGAAATCTCACCAGGGGTCCAATTCTTCCATATATTTTCATTTCTTTAATTTCCTGTCTGAAAAAAAATGAGAATAATAGAACTCCCTTTCCTTCACTCTGTTTGTTTGTTTTCTCTTTCGATAATACACCTGAAAGCCCATTAGGACTGTAGGACATATGCACACGCAGCAAAGTAAGGCAAGAGCCAATTTAAAACCAATTTTCTTATTTCAGGGTAGATCTGCATGTGGAATATATCTTCCTTTTTGCTGCACAGTACCTACTGGTTTATGTATTTATCCAGTATTTCTGTAAGTTGGGTGCTTAAGCCACTGCCATGATATATATACAGGTAATATTAACGTAGGCCAAAAAATTGCTCTGAGGTACAGAAATGAATGAACATCTAATTGACTAGCAAAGCTGCTCATAAAACATAGGTCTTTAACTATGAAGCACTTAAATGACAAAAATAACTACAAAGGGCTATTTCAAAGTAAAGACTGACTTTACACACGGAAGTAGTAGATTCAGGAGAGCATAGTATATATGTCTGGGTCTGCTACTATTCATAAATTAACTGGTTCAGCTTTGTTGGCTTACATGATCAGAACACCCTGCATAAATAAAAGCCTTGCCTTCTCCCTGAAGTTGTGATCTGACAACATACGTATTCTTTAGAAAACACTAATTTTACCATTAATGCTCTGGACACTTTTCATAAGATGAATCAATTACTCAACTTGCCACTGCAGTGGTGAGGAAAGCCCAGATGCATCCTACTATTTCTTCTGGCTGTTTATTCACACTCTTGTAGTAAATGTCACATATGATATCCTGTTTTTATCAAGTCCTATTTTAAAATGAATTACAGTAACTCATATAATGCTTACTTGAGCTCTAGAACTATCACTCTATCTTATTATGCAGAAAAGATGACTCATTTGTATAAATGACCCTCATCATATAGCTGTTAAAGATAATAAAATCAGTGTGGAAAACTGTATGTCAAGCCACAAGAGCTGTCTACAGAGTACTACAGGACCCTTATTTATGATTGGCAGTAACTGGCATCCAGGTTGGTAGGGGAGATGAGTAGTCATGGATGCAAGGCCTCATCCACTCATCTCTACAAGTAGCTCTTGTGCAAAAGAAGGGTTGGTGGTACAGTGGGCAGCACTGGGGAGCTCTTCTGCCTATTGTCTGTCACTGCTGGGCCACAGACAGTTTTGCCTTTAGTTAACAGCCAGCTTCCCACACCACCAGCAGTGTCTTGGGGCCAGCTCCAGTCCCAAGGAGGAGAGCTCTAATTGGCCTAATTTGTTTTCTTGTTTCTTATTTTGTTCTGGTGGGTTCTGTGTGTGTGTGGTAGCAGATAATTTTTCAATTGTTAGCAATCCTACCCCACTTCACAGTATTCTTACTACCCAAGATCTACTTTTGCTTCCTTGCCATTACCTCTTCTTTCCTTGGGGAAAGAATCTGAAGAGTCAGTGGAGATCATATACTACTTCATGTTAATCTATGGAGTAGTCTCAGTACAGGGTGCCTTTGAAACTTCAAAATACATTAGTTAGCCAGAAACAAAATTGGAGGTGGTGCTTTACTCAGGGAAACTCTACAGGTGATGTTGCAGGGGCATCACAAGCTAAGATTCTTTTCTCACACTGAGATTTATGTCTACTGCTTACTACCTACTCCTTAATAAATATCCTGGATTGGATATGTTGTAATAAAAGGAGTGGGAAAGATGTATTTAATTAAACTGTTCTAGGGCTGACCTTTACATCCAAAAGGGTGTAGAAACTTGGAAAAACCCTAGTACATCTGGAGACCTGCTCTTTGCTTACTCCAGTTTAAGGCAGGTAGGAGTCAAGCCCTAACACTATGAATCCAGACACTTAAAAATAAAAGTAGATGGACAAAAAATCACATTACAGTATCACAGAACAAACATGCAGTAATAAAGAGAAAGAAACTCCACAGCAATGTTGTACGAGGAACATATTTGCTAAACCTGTATCAAAAATGTCCTTGAAACCAAATTACAAAAGACAACAGGCGTAAGAGGAAAACTGAGGAAAAAAGAACACAAGAAGGAAATCAAAAAGCAATCACAGGTGAATTGGTTGCCTTTGGGACTGGGCCTTGGAAGTCCACGGCTCTGAGGGTGTGTGCATGTGTAAGAAGTGTGCAAGAGAAAATATGTGAAATGCAGGGTTGTTCCATAAACTTTAATGAACAAAGAACAACCTAATATAGGCGACAGCCTAATATAGGTGATATGCTATATCAAAATAAAACCATGAAATAAGTTATAAATGCATTTTGGAATGTTTCCATTACCCAAGCAGAGCACAAGTAAAATATACTGAACACAAGTGCATGTAGTGATTAATCTCACCAAAGATAAAGAAAATTGCAGGTCTTGAATTATATTTACAGAAGCAAAGCACTGCTGAGCTAATAAAAGAAATAACTAATTCTAACATCAACACAAGAGTTGCTGAAACATAAAAAAGTGGAATCACAAGAATGACTATCAAAATAATTATTTTAAATCAGATACAAGATATATAACACATCATAAACCTACTAAATCCTAGATTAGGAAGAAAGACGACTATAGGTTAATCAAAACACTTATGTATTTCTGTCATCTTTCTGCATCTCATGAAGCCTATACACCAGTCCTGCCGTGCAGAAGATCTAGGAGGAGAGATGATAGGCATACATAAGTCATTGGATGAGAGATGAGCCTTTAATCTACATGTGATGATCTTAGGAACATGCAGTCTTTTTGACTAGTGTTCTTTTTAGTTTAACAAAATAGTGTCACAACTATTCTAATACACTTTACATTAGTACAGGAAAAAAAATAACACTTGCAGTAAATCTGTGCATTCCTTAGTGACTTAGATTTAAGCAGAGAGGTAAGAACCTGCATTAAGGGCCCATCTCTGAGCCCTGACTATATAGGACTAGATAGTCTAGCTCCCAAATGACACACTGAAGTCAAATAATCATTAAGATAAGTGACAGTGTGACTATCTCTGCATCTAAAGCAGAATGATAGATTCAGGGCCTTGTAGCTCTCATCTTTGGGAACCTGTGACCTGTCTCTAAGTCTATATAGTGACTTCTTATGATGAGAACAAACTGCCTAGAGCAGCAACGTAGAAATGCTTGCCCAGCCCTCAAAACTCATTGACTGGACTAACATGACTGTCCCCTTCTCCCTGCTTTTCATTCAGCCTAGTTATCCTGGGCACACTGTTAACAAAGCCAGACCTCTGCACCAGCTTCAGTACCAGGTTCTGTGTTCCACAGGGCAAGAGCCTTAAGCCATGGTGCAGAAAATCTGCTGTTGTGCTTAAATTACGTTTCTATTTAACCACGCACTCATTTCCCATGGACAATAAAGGTGCTGTCCTGAATGTACTCCTTGTACTCCATATAAGGAGAATGCCAGTAATTATGCCCCTGGTTTTATCAAATAAATACCTAACCCCCCAGCCAAATAATGAAAAATGAATCCTTAGATTGTTCCTTAGTGGCTGTTCTTCACTGAGGATCCCAGTTTGACTGCGATCCTGTTTTCTGCAGCTGTTGCAATATTACAGTGGAAGGGAACATGCAGAAAATTCTGACACCCCCTCCCCATCTTTGCTTTTAAACTCTACTTAGGCCTACACAAAAGTAAAGAAAATGTTTCATCTCCTCAAAAGAACAGCTGAACTTATGCTCATTATGGTCATTACTAATAGCAAGACTACTATTGGTATGTATCTTCTCATTACAGACTTTTTAAGAGGGGGTCAATAATCTCTCTAGGAGTTCATAAAGTCCTCAAAAGCAAAACAACAAAATAACTCCATATAAATCAGCTTGATGCAGACAGAACACAAAACAATCCTACAATCTTCTGAATGTTGCTTTAATATAGACTTCTTTCAAGAACTTCAGAAACTAGCATTCACACAGTAATAGCTCACAGAACATTGTAACCAGCTTATTTTAGATAGAAATCACATCACTTCTAAAATAGGGTTCATGTACTGACTGGCAATCAAATAGGATGAACCAACTGAGTAACACTGTGGAAGTTTTCCCCTCTGGTTTCAGCTCTTCTTAGAGGGTTAAGGTCTGGAAACTCATATCTATAAAGGGTGGTCTCTTGCTAGCTGGCTCACCATCTTGCCAACTCCCAGCACTTTAAAATACACCTATTTGATACATAGATGTTATAGGCCAAAAAAAAAAGGGGAAAACAAAATCTACTTGGAATTAATCAAAGGGGTTTTCCCCCATCATTACTTTCTGAAAAAAAAAATAAAACAAAACCCAACCAAAACTCCCATACCAAACAATGATTCAAATATCCTATATTATAAAAGGAACTTGCGTTATTGTGGTGTTGTGAAGAATCCATTAATCAAACTGAAAGGTAAAGAAATTGCATTTTTACTTCTGTAATGTTTTAATACGAGATTTTTTTATTAAGAAACATAGCTTAGGACACTCTTTCTCAGAGACTGATCCTTCCTTAGGAACTCAGAAAATCTAGGTCTGAGTTCTATACCTGTCAGGCTCTCTGAGTGACCTTGGACAAGCTAGTTAAATCTCTTACTAACTCATTTCTCCATCTGTAAAGTGGAGATAATGGTAACTCCTTTGTCTTACTTGTCTGCTAAGACAGGAATGTCTTTGGGAGCAGGAAGTGTTACAGACTATGTGATTGCACTCCATGCAGCCCAGTGGCCTGGGATCTTGGCCTGTTCTTCTAGATCCTTGCTAACACCCTCTTCAGCTCTGCACCTTTATCAGCTTCATCTTTGCTTTGCAGGAGCAGATGGAGCTGTGACCTGCTCTAAGATGGCTAGTATGACTGCTGATCACAGTGATTTGGTTCTGACACTCTGGTAAGACACAATGGGATGGAGGGCAGGCAAAATTCCTGTGCTAAAATACAGACTGAAGCATAGTATAAGTCTGGATAAGGAAATCTTTCAGAAAGATAGTTTTTAAGGCTTTATGTTCCTTAGTATTTTCATCAATAATACTTTAAAGCATACTCAGCAGAACTGGGGCAGTAACTCATACTAAATGGATTTATTTAATGTATTTTTGTTCTCGGTGTTGTCTAGATTGGTGAAAAGGAACTACCTGTATATTAAAAATACTTCTTTAATGACAGAATGGAAAAGGCAGCAAATGATCATACCTCCTAGCTACCTAGAAGTGGAGTAAGTGCTGACAGCATCATTAGAAGTTCAGAAATCTCCAAATACTGCAACAAGAACAGTGTAGGACTGAAAGTCAGCCTAACGATGACCAGAAGCAGGTAATACGACCCCATGCTATGCATATTACTCTTTCCTACCCAACCTGGGGTCTTATTCCCTCATTTCAGCTGACTCGGTAGCCTGCTGTTTTCTGGAAAGACTGGCCTGATGGCTGCATGCGCCTAGGCTCTTTGGAAGGAATTCAGCTAATAAAAACCAATTACTGGAATAGCAGCAAATATGAGATTCCAGAGGGTATGTTTTGGGATGGAGAAAATGGGCTAAGAAAGGGACCCTCTCAACAAAAATATGAGGAGTAAGGTTTAGCTCCACAAGGGCACTCTGCCTGTGAATTTATGGCCAGGGAGGTGTAAGCTGGCACTATACATTTATGGCACACATTCTTGGATGCTTGTTTGCCTCGCTTGCGTGTTCTGCTGCTGTGCCAATCCTGGCTGGCAAATGGAGAGAGGGAAGAACCTTAAAATAACTGTTATAAACATCATTTGCATTTATGAGATCACACACTAAAAGTTTCTGTAGAGACACAGAGCAGAGCACAGTAGTGTTCTGGCTCTCCACAATTTTCAGCAGCACTCCACTGCTTCCTGCAGGCTACAGCCAGGAATGAACACCACTGCCAATATTTATATATTGCTTTTATTTCTCCTATATTTAGATACTGGTTTTATTTTCCCTGGCTGCTCCTGCAGCCTCTGAAGATTTAAGGAATTTGAGTGAATTCTTGACAGGCACAGGGAATGTGAGGACTCAACCTGTGGGGCCTGATGGGATGCAGGGTGCGATGCTCCTCATCCTCAGTTTGGCAGCCTGGTGAGATTCAGCTTCTGTCACTTGCCAGTGGCAGACAGGACAGGCACAGCCCCTTTGTTCCACTTGTGCATGTGGAACCCTGTATACACACATCTCATGTTCCTCCTCATTACAGCAGTCAACCCATAAGGTTTTCTCAGTATTAAGAAGATGACCCCAAGTTGACCATGACATCAATGCTTAATGTACCCTAGCAGCAACTTCTCCACACATCTTAGACACTTCTGTCCCTTGCTTAATAAGCATAACTAAATCTTATCCCACTGCTTTGAGACTGTCTGATCAGTTTTCACACATTTAGCAAGCTACATACAAAATAACAATGTTCCTTCATAATACAGAGCACACCAGGGAGAGAGATCAGGTGGTAGAACACCTTTCATTCCTATCTGGGTATGTTCTTAACCCAGTGATTTGTCACTGCTATCTAGGAAAGAAAAAACAAACACAAAGCTGCCAAGTGTATAATCCAAGTCCCAAAGCACTTGATGTGGAGACACTGCTGTTATTTATAAAGTTGGAGTGTATCTTGTCTTGCATGCTAAATTTAATACAGTGTATGCTTTCCCACTCTAGTGAAGTCAGAAATGCTTGAGGGAGTGCTTCTCTCACCAAGGGCTGACGGTATCAGATGCTGGTTTACCAGTCCTGGAACCAGGATAATGCTTTTCTGTTTCTGGGATCAGGTCCTGCCTTACTGAATGAAGGTCATAATGTGGCCAGGCAGGGAAGGCTCAGAACATGGTGCTGTGACAAGAGCCCTATTGATGTTTCCCATGTGCAGAGATTTTTAAGGGAAACTCAAGGATGAAGACAAGTCACCATCAGAAAGTTTTAGTTGTGCTATGAAGACAAACTTCCCCAAACTCACAGTCACTAAGACGAATCTTGCTTACACTGCTTTCCTGCTGATGTATCGCACTTAACTTCTACTGAGTTGGTCCTGATTTACACTGGCATGAAATGAGAATTAGACTTAGGGTTTGATTTGGGACAGGACAAAAAACATGACTAAGGAATATTATGTGTTTGCAATTGCTTTGCAATTAATATTGATCAGTATTGAACATCTTTGAATTAATATGCTCTCCTTTTATGAAGTCTTCATAAAAGTTAGCTATAGATGGAAGTATGAATCAAACATCAAGACACTACAAACAGTGAACAAAGCAGGGCAGTGCTAGTTAGAATAAGTGCTTCAAATTAGCAATCTATTTTCTGTAACTAATTTAGACAAAGGCATTACGTGAGTTCTGATTTATCAAGCACTGTTTGTGATTGCTGCCTTTCTCTATCACAAGACTATCTAGCTTCATTCTCCCAGATTATAACTTCTGAACAATCTAACAGATTTGGTCAGTCCTATATGAGGATTGAGAATGAAGGTTTTCTGACAAAGATTAAATCCAAGTGTGATGGCAGTCTGCACTCTTCCTTGCTCCTTTCTCCACTGTGTTCTCCTTTCCTACAAGGGAAGAGCCAGCAGATCTGTCTTGATCCACTCGGATTTTACTTTACTTTATTTTGATTCATTTTAGGATTGAATTCACATGACTCCAACTTTTCTTACTCGTGGTAATCATGTATGTAAAGTACATGGAGTAAAGGGAATACAGAAAGAAAGCAACACTGGCTAAGAAATAGGCTGTTGAGGGCTTCAAGAAACACCTGCCTTAAAGACCAGAAGAGAAAGGCAAGGATGATTGCCAAACACTTTATAAATCAAGCCTCTTGCAATGCTCTATAGCAATGTAAAGGAAATGTTCCCTGCAATTTCAAGCATTTTTGCCCCTGTTGACATTGTTCATAATTGATGAGCTGCAGCCATACAGATATTTCTGAGTGAAGGAGCAGATCAGAAGAAAGTCCACTGTCAGGACTACAGCACGTCACTAATGGGGGAGGCTCCATTGTGCCACCTAACTGCAGTTAATTAGATATTGCACTCTTAAGTGTTACAACTTCATAATATAATTTAATATTCCTTCACTTTGCCCCCCATATTTCAGGCTATTGGCATGGAATTAAAACAATGTCCTAATATCATGGCAATAACATGGAAATATTAACTAGGAAAATGTAACTCCAACTTAATGAAGTATGTTCTCCACTTCAGGCCTCTGAGATACTGTAAAGTTAAGAGTACAGTCAAACTGTTGAAAGTGTACAGTGTATTATGCAACCTTCTTCTCCTAGAAATACCATGAGACCTTTTACTCCTCCATAGTGAAAAAAAGGGTGAAAACCTGCCTCCTCCGTGATACTCTGGTATTTCTGCAGACTGTCCTAGCTATAACAAAGCAAAAAATCAAGGAATACTTATTAATTCCCTGAAACGGCCTCTCAGCCTTCATAGCTGAGTGATTTGCAGGCAGAGATTTGATTCAGCTTGTCTTCTATTTGAAATGTTTTCACCTGTGCCATTTCCAGGAACTTCTGGATATTTTCCAAGCACAGACATCAAGTGGCAGATAGGTCTCCACTATAAGCAAGAGCAGGTGGAGTCCCACCCAAGCCCATGTGGTTTCTGCTAATGCCACAATGAAGACGCAGCAGTCTTGGTTCACAAAACCTATCTTGGGTATATCAACACCTTTGCAATGCTACTTCTGCATTTGCAAGGCAGACCTTGTGTGGACCACCAGGCATTGCTAGAGGCCTTGGATTCCACAGGGAAAGAGGTTTATTCTGAAACACCTAGAAAGAACCAGGAAACAACTCATATTTATAGCCAGATGTGCTGCTGTCAGAAACTCTTTGGACATAGCACTGGTTTGTTTTGCACGCTAAAGCAGATTTTTCCTATCCTGTCTCTAAGAGATGATCAGCATTGTTGTACTGTAGCATGAGCCTCCCAAAGAACATTCTGCAGATCTCTGCCCATCTGGAGGCTCCTCCATTTTCCTGGCCAGTAATGAATCTTAAATTTTCTGAAGATCATTGCTCATCACCTGAACAAGTACTGAAGAGTAAATGAAAATAGCCACCCCATGAAAAAAAAATCATTTAATGGCTGAAACAAAATGCCATCAGTGCTGTGATAACAAAAGGTTTGAAGTGCATTACTGTCAGCACTCTATACACTCGAGGGCTGGCTACTGGGTCAGATGGTGCAACAGTCCATGTAATCTCTGAATGGAAAAAATTAGGCTCAAAGTGCCAAATAGACGCCCACAACATAATATCAGGTAAAACAAACACATTTCTTCTATCCCCCCCCCTCCTCAAATGTTAGAGAAATAGAGAGAAAATCCAGTCATTTCTCATTACTGTGAAGGTCAGCCTGGCTGGGAAAATTGTTTCTGCTTTACAATTCCCCAAACTGTAGAAAGCAGTTAGAGTTCTGGACAAAAACTAATGTTGCATTCAAAGGGAAAAGAGGCTGATATGGCATTGCTGCAGTAATAAGAGAATTTTTTACTCTTTCCACTTCCCTGTGAACCTAATCAACTGTGACATGAGAAAATATACTGGGCTCACCCAGCCAGAATCTGACTGCCACCTGAAAATGTCCTCAATATTCCACTGCTTGGGACTTTACAATGATCCTTCCGACATCAATTTTGTACATGTACATCAAAATGCCATTAGAAATGCTTACAAACACCTCCTGCTCACAGGCCTGCACTCAGACTCCAATCGAAGGCAGGCTGTAAAGACTCCCCAGTGGTTGACTAAAGGTTTCTTTCGATTACTCATATGAAAGCATCTGGTTATGGAAAGGCATCTTGGGGGAGCCTTGGGGATCTAAAGATCTCCCCCCTGACCTCCTATTGCCCTTGAATGTCATTAGGAGCAATATATACTGAAGGTACTTTAAAAACTGCCTTTAACATTTAATTAATATCTGCTGACTTATTAAGCTTCCTCACTCTCCTTGAGATTACCCAAATAAGCCATACCTTTACAGGGTGGCAACAAGGTGGCAGGGAGAGGAAAGGTGTAACTGAAAGGAGAGAATGAGAACATGTGGCACATATCCTCTCACACTCAGTTACATGGATGGGTATGTTTCTGCCTTCACATACGTGAACTAATGCACACATACACCACATACATGATACAGCTGTAAATTAATTTAGCCTTAGTAGTATTTAATGCAGTTCTTGGTGACATTTTTATTATATCACCCTCTTCTTTTGTTCTAACATTTACAGGGAATATTACAAGTGTTTGACATATAAATTGAGCATTTGACTGACTTTAATAACCATGTGATCAATAAGAAGTGATATTTTTACAGTCTAAGTTCAATTTTTAAAGGGCCAGGGGTCATGGATCTTTATCAAAGCACTAAGGCTAAAACTTTATTTTCAGAACTTGTCATTCCTCTTTTTTTTTAAAGCCTGTATTGACCTAATATTAAAAGTCAAATTTTGCTCATAAAGTCTCAAGCTAGCATTTAGATATTTAGGGAGCTATTTTAACTGTACTTTCTAGAACCATTTCAACATCTCCTTATATTAAAAGTAGTGTTGAGTGATAGGAAGTCACTCGATACCTACATCAGAAATTATTCCTTATCCTCAGAAGATTCCAATTCATCATACATATGCTCCTTACGTATCTTAAATCCATCTTTCTGTATCAATCATCTTTCAAAAATTTCCCCTTAAAAGAGCTCAGGAAACACCAATTGCATGATTGCAAAATGAGAATCAGCCAGACACAACCCAAGCACCCAGCAGCCCTCCCAGGAAGAGCAGTGCTCATGCCATGCTGAAGTGGCGTCTCTCCCATCCAAACAACGGAGAGAATATCATGTAAGCTATGCATTCAGCCCCTCTTCTCCCCAGAGAGAACAAAGCCAGACAAGTCTTGGCTTACATCTGGAATATTTACAGAGCTCCTTATGGGTCTGTCTAGTCTGAAAAGACATACACACTTGGACACTGTTAGAGGCCCACAACCTTTTTCTGATGCTATTTAGAAATGTTTCATTTGTAAAAGTAACCGTGCATACTGGGACATGTAGGAGGGTAAGTTCTCTTTCAGGCCTGATAAACAGCAAACTAATTACATTCCAAGAAGGAAAAGTAAAAGCCCTCAAGTGTCCATTATTCTGACAAATCAGGGCACTCACCAGCATATGGAGATCCTGGTGAAAGCTTCACATCTGATTCAGGTGCTGTGAAAGGGTTGAACCTGGGGCTGAGATACTGTTTCATGAGATGATTTCACCAGATGCCATGAATATACTTGCTTTTCAGTGAATATACAGTTTTCAGGAAAAGCTAATGAAAAAGGCATCTTCAGTTGTCCAGCTGTTTGAAAGAACGATGCTAGGCATTTTGCAAAGGAATAAGTTCTAGGAAAATGAGGGTGGTTATTGCCTTGATGATTGAAAACCTCAGTGCTTGAGGTAAATCTTTGCTCAGTGCTGGACCATTTCACTGGCAGGGCTGACATTATTTCATAGGGCGATCCCTGGTCTGTCAGCTGTCAGAAGGGGGAAGTGCACTGATCTTTTTCTTTCTACCTTGTGAGGAGCCTCCTCCGCAGATCATTACTCCTGTTGCCTTGATGTGCTGAATCACCCCCTGGGAAACTTAAAACCAGCACCCTCATGTGAACATTATATTCAACAGTGTTCAGCTTTCCAGTTTACTGGAGAGATGTCAGACTTCACTTTGCTAAGCACCAGCCAGTATTTCTGAAGCCCGCAGTGATTTCTAAACTAAGGATTAAGTTCAAATATTTTGTTACAATTTATTTTTGCAAATAGGTTTAAAAATTGTGGCGGAAAAATTCATTGCACCATTATTATTTCCACTGGAAATAAAATCTGCTGAAAAGTAGTGAGCATTCTGATGGTGTTTAAGAAGCTTCTCTTTCCATAAACTTCCCAAAAAAGTGTTTTGGTAGTACTGAAATCTCCCTGTTTGGGGCTCTTCATTTTGAAACCAATCTCTCTAATGGCATAAGGGTGCATATGGTAACCAGATGAAATTGGACTTCACAGTTTTATTTCCTCCATGTAAACTTTTGTCAGCTACCCTGTTTTCTCTCTTTTCTTTTTCTGGTTTGGAGTCAAATACTTATTGAGATCATGGAATATCCTTGGGTTTGAGTTTTGCCTAATCCTAGCAGTAAGACTCCTGTGAAGAGATTACAGAAACAAATACAGCATAACCAGAAAGAACTCCACAAGTTTCAGTATCTGTCGCTCAATGAGGGGCAAATCTGATCTGAAAATAAGGTAGGTCTTTTGGACAGTCCTCCGGAAAACAGAGCAACCTCCTGGCTGGCCTTCAGACTTCTTAGTGAGGCTATAACTAGGACTGTGATCTTACTTTTTATGGTCTGGAGTTAATCTAGAGAATCAGACTAAGGCTTTCAAAACCACACACTGAAGATGAGGCCTGCATGTCCATATTGATTCACAGAGGTAAGTGGGGATGATGTATACAAGTGTTGAAGCGTTGAGCATTTTAAAGTCCTGTTTAGGTTGATGCTTGTCTAAGAGTATAATGCCAGAGAGCTGGGAGACATTTCCACATTTCACTAGATGGTTTGAGGTTTCTCTGGAGGTTTTTCATATAAACGAATGCTGTGCAAGCCATGGTTACCATGAAATAGGTACATGGTATCTAGTGCAAAACGGCAGTAATGACTTTTTTCCTAAGTAATGGCCCCACCAAATGCATCTCACATGTATATGCTGACACTTCCAACCGCTATCCTCATTTTTATTTTGTGAATAATTGCTCTTTCTCTATGTGACTGCTTCTTTTTCTGCTGACTCCATTCCCCTTTTGACCTGCAGACCCCTCAGATAAATATCCCAAGGATATCCTCTTTGTGTTCCAAAACATAGGGTAATTTAATGACTTTGAAAGTGTCTGTTTCAGCCTTTAAATAATTTACATGTTACCCTGTTTTCCTCAGTTAACTGTGGTAATGTCCCCTCTAAAAATAATAGGTAAACCCTTCTTGCAATTTACACTTTATACAGCACTGCAGTTAAAAAACAAAAAAGGAATTATCACCTGCTTGACTGGATCAGCAATCTGTAGAAGGCACAAACATCTCTGTAGAAGAATCAGGGTCTCTGCTAACCTGCAACCTCAAACTTACTCCTCTGCTTCACTCAGGTATGTGTGAAAAACAAACAGGCAGGCTTCTCACTTGCCCACCTCTCTTAGGTAATTGGGCTGCTCTTGGGACTCCCAGCAACAGCACACCCCAGGGCAAAGCACATGTGCATTTGCCTTCAGAAGCCTTTTATTTTTCTTTCACTTGCTCACTTTGGGCCTGGACAGACACTTTCTATGGGTCAGACCTGGCTCACAGATCATCAGTTGATATGACTTTGATCTAAATGTGCTTTACTTCTAGCTGGACCACCGACTGATGGTCTACACACAAGGATTTGTTCTTTTCCTACTATTTTCCTTAGTGTGCTTTTTACCACTGTAATTCTTAGTGTTATTAAGCTAGTATAATATGAATTGCTTAGAAGACATATAAAGTATTTTTCATAATGATGATATATTAATATGCCTGTCTGTGAAGTTACACATTTAAGAGCTCAGTAACTCATATAAATACAGGATATTGCATGAAGCTGGCTGGCTTGGTCTGAATTTTGGCATTTGCAAACTGCCAGTTTCCTGGGACATAACCTATACACACGAGCAAGATTTTCCTAAGAAACCCAGGGGTTGAAATCTGTATTTGTACTCCTTCGAGGGCTAAGTAATAATTTCTACAGTTCACATCAATGGGAGTGACTCAACCTTTCTGAAAATTTGATCAATGCCTATTCAAGAGACTAGCGTTAGACTTGCACAATATTATTTAGTTGTAACTTGTCTACACTCCCTTTGTCCAAAGGCTAATAGAATATAATTACAGTAGCCTAGGAAAAATTTGATAATTCAAATTATCAGGCAGCCTCGCATTCAAACCTCCCTATTGTCACTGTCCCCGATAGCTCTGTCAGTGACATACTGCTCTATCTCTCACTCATAAGCAAGTGAGATAAAATTATTCTGGAAAGTAAATGCATGTGCAAACAGGAGGTACACGTCAACACAAAGGGTGCAATGGCCCACAGTGCGTGTACTAAAGCAAAGGTCTTCACTGCATTACTGTCATAACAGTTGGCTTTAAGTCTTTCACAGATGTCAAAGGACATTTTAAATTAGCTTCAACCACTGCACAATGAGGCTTGATTAAAAGAGATGTTTCTGCTGGGGCTCAGCGTGCTGAGTAGTGCCGAATCTGGGAACAGTGTAATGGAAAGAAAATGGATAGGAATGGGAATGCATTTGGTACTCACATGTCCTCATCCTCCTCAACTCTTGATGTAGTCAAATATCTTAATATTCACTTCTGAACAAGATTTAGTTTACAATAACACAACACAAAGGTATATGATAAGCATATTTAACCAGCACAATACTTTTACACAGATTTAAAAGCAGTGCCTCAAGAAGATACAAACTTTTAACTGGATCAGTCCTCTACAACAAAATGTTACAGTGGAATAATTTCTGTATATATACATAAGCCCTCCATAAATACTTTACTATGCATTTGTTTCATGGCATGGATATAAGTTTGAGAAGATTCTCTCTCTTTTTGAAAAATTTATGTGAACATTTTAAAAGAAAAGAAAGAGAAAACACACATAAGGACCATTAAAATTCTGACTCTCCAGCCTCAGGAGCTGATCTTTTACACTTGTAGTTAAGTACGTAGCAACTCTCAGCTGTTTTCCATTGCCTACAGATTATTGATGTTGCTACAGGTTAAGACTGAGTTCTAAAGCTGTTTCTTTTACTAGTGCGCGCTTGCTTTTCAACATTTTAAAGTGAAGATGTGAACAAACCTTTGAAAAGTGACTGAATATTTCAATGCCAATATATTTTGCATGTAAAATATAAAAATCTCTGTGTGTTGCGTTTGAAATCTGATAAATATTTATTATCAATGCTGTTTGCTTTTAATCTGTTCAGGATATCATTCCTCCAGCTCTTTAGTACTTAAACAAAAATGGCATTTACATTACAATATTGCTTGCCAACAATCTCATTTTCTGGTTTAGTCAGCAGCCTTCATGCTTGATTAGTCTTTAATTATACAAATACCTACATATTAAAAAAGTTTTCTTTTTCCATACTTTGAGCATGTAATTATTTTCTCTTGCATGCAATAACCTTTAATTTTAGGATTAAGCAACTGATTCTCTTTAGTATGGATGGATTTTTTCAAGTGTTAAAGCAAATTTGGTTATTGTATTACGAGTAGGAAAATTAACTTTAGGAAAACCTTTCATTAGTGCATTTGACAGCACACTGAGCAGCTGACAGAACTTCAAAATATTCAATATGCTCAAAACCAAAATGGATACCAAGCCTGTGTCCTCTGAAGTCAACAGCAACACTGCTCTGAATTCAGCAAGAGTGACGGGGGCTACGCATCTTCCTCTTTCAATATTCCTTGCTTTTGTAGTATTAGTGTTACCGCAGTACCTAGAAGCCCAATGCAAGATCAAGGCCTCATTGCATTATACCAAAAAACCTGTAAAAATTTGCAGTCTAAAGAGATCAAACAATGGTGGGAGAATCGACAAAAGAACAGAAAGACGAAGTGACATGCCAGACAGTGACAGTGCTGGGACTGCAGTCTGGTGCTCCTGACTCCAACAACCCATTTCCTAGAGCACTTTGCTTCCTGATGCAAATGAACTTTTCAAAGGTGAATTCTGTAAGCAAAGGCATAGCTTGATAATGAGATTAGACCTAAATATGCAGATGGTATGTGGCAGTAGCACTCCCTCCCCTCCCTTCCCTGCAGACTTCACTCATGAGAGCATGGACTGCCAAGTTTGGGTCTACAGGACTGACGTATGTTATCTCTATACTTGCTTGTACATTTGAAGTACCAGTGATTTCCCCCTAGACATACTCTTTGAATGCCTATGGGGAAAACATCAAGGAATTTTAGAATGGCTTGGTTTTCTCAAGTTTTGTTTATTTTTATATTTGTTTTACACAAACTGAAAATTCTGTCAGACACATTTTGATTGCACGGAGAACATGTTTCATAGTCAGAAGACAGTTAAAATAAAACCCAAGGAAGCTGTAATTCTATAAAGTTCGGGAGGGAAAAGAGGGGGAAACCTTCCTAATGGCATACTAAGCTTGCTCCTGTCTGACTTGAGAGCTATGAGAAACCTCCTGCCAACTTCCCTAGTAGTACTGTTAGGTCTCGTTATAAAGTGAAAAGTTGCAGACAGAGGTAGGATGGAAATGCACACAGCATCTCATTCTAGAGTGGTGATCAGTGATACAAGTTCAGCCTTTCACAATGCCAATCTCATTTTGTGTCTCTCTCTCCCAGTGGAAAAGGTCAGTAGGAATAAAGGCACTGTGAATAACAAAGGCATTGTTTTTCTCCCTTCTCTTCCTCACAACGTTTTCCTTTTCCTGCCTAAAATCAAGCCCTGTCCCTGAGGAATTCTATACTGATGGAAGCTGCACCCTCAGATGAATCCTGGGAATGAGACTGCTCCTTCCTGGACCTTGATCCCAGTACATCCTTAACCATCATCTGCCCCACAGGCCATAAAGCACCCACACTGGCAGCTCTGCTTGGCACTCAGCAAGGTGTCAGCCATCTCCTGAGAAATGTCAAGAGGAGATCAGCCCTTTACCACCTCCTGCCCTGTTCCAGGTGGAGCTACCAGTTCAACAAGCATAGCACTGCCCAAACTGGGAGCAGAGCAAGAAGAGACAGAGACAGCACTCCAGCTGAGGTTACCTATCCAGCAGGTCAAAAATGGGATTATAAGGTTACCACAGTGAAAATCACAAGAGCATTAGCAACCAGCAATTTTAATATCACTTGCTATCACATTCATTCAGAATAAGCTTCTGATATCAGTTTACTGGCCATCCCTACGACAAAGTACTGCTCTGTACTGTGACTGGGCCCACATTTTAGGGTTTTCTTTCTAGCATCTGTATTTTCGCTAAGAGACAAGGATCCCCCAGGTCTGACTGCTTCCCTGGTGCTTGCTGCAAGCATGGAAATATTTCTTAACAGGTGTACAAAGATACTGCAGCAGCGATTGCTGCTTTAAAGATTCTCATCTCCTTTAAGAACCAAATTGCACCATCACCATTCCTTTAAGTGAAAGGATAATCCCAGCAACATAGGATAAGCTGTTTTCATACATCAGTTTTTCTCTTTTCAAAACTCAGCTTTGCCTTCCAATCTCTTCTAGAGAACAGGTTGGTTCTCCAACTGGAATCCTCACAGGATATTTGGTCATGTCTAAGCTATAAGAAATGTCAAATCCTTGTCCTAATTTAAGATGTAATTTAATGTAAGTACTGTCCTAATTGATGTAATTCCTGACAAAGATGTAATTGCTGTCCTAATCTAAGAGGTAATTTCTGTTGAAAATGCAGATGAAAAATGAAACATTGAAATGTTTCAGCAAACAAAAACTTGCATGTGAAAATGATGAATTATCTCAGCAGATTTTACATCATCACCATTAATAAAACTGTTTTGATTTCTTTCATTAATTCACTATGTTTTAGGCAATTTAATGTAATAAACTGTTGATATACAACTGAAGCTGATTTTAAACAAAAGCCCTCTTCAGTTCTTTCCATTTCCCAGGCCTAAAATAGAAAATAAAAATGGAATTTTGGGCAGGGGAGAACCCAACGTTATGGAGTTCCATCATTGTCAGAGAGGAAAAATCAGTTAGAAAATTCCTGATCAGTTTAAGGTACTATAGTATCAAAATAAAAACTGGGTGTCCTTCAAGGGTAAGACAATTTCTGAGGCTGAAAGTGTTCATCTGTTTTCTTCTTCTCCTTCATTTACTTCATTTCCTTTCCCAGCTGGTGGCAAATACTTTCATTTCTTGACTTTGTCCTGGATCAGGAGCAAAAAGCGCAGTGGTGCTACAGGACACGTTGTCCTGAAAACAATTCAAACCTTGCTGGTCAAACTACTAGAAACTACTAGCCTGCAGAAGACTTCTTTATGGTGGGACCCCGGAAGACCCACAGCCAATCTCCTTCTAACATGGCTTCTACCACTGACCTTTTTTTTTTAAGACGGTTATAGCAGAATGCCCTATACTACAATACACAATGTACAAATTATTTTTAGCATCATCACATCTGTAAGATATCAAGTCTGTTATTTCCTACCTATGGGACATGCCTTCTGTGCTGCAATGTACCCACTGGCTTAAATGATCCTCATTTTCTCATATCCTAACCCACTAGGAGCTCTTAGAAATACACATTTTCTGACTTGTACCTAAAGTGGTCACCTCTGACTTTTTATTTTTCCATTTTCCACATAGTTAATTGTTGGCTACTTTAAACAAAAGCAGAAGGTTGCTGGAGAAAGGGGAAAAACAAAACAAGAAGGATATGGAAAGCTCGTGTATCCAGTGCGAGCCCCTTGGATAAAAGGAGATTTTTTTTCCTTTTCCCTAATTTGTTTCTAGTTGCAGCGCTAAGGTCAGAATAAGCCAAGAGAATGAATGGGATAAACGTCCTGATGGGCTGCCCGAAGCTGCCTGGTGTTACGGATCAGCGTAAAACCAGCTCTCTTTCCTCTGCCTGGGCCGATGTAACTCACTGGAGTGGCAAATTACATCAGACCTACAGCTGTAACCCGACATTATGATTAATTTGATCAGTAATTTCTCCTGTTTTTCATTTTAATCGGTGTGACTATTCTGCTGTGGCAGGTCTTTCAGATCTAATTAAGATAAATTTCAGAGTAAAAGACTTGGCAGAATTTTCGAGTCAAATCCGAGCGTCAAGTGTGAAGACCTGCAGCACCAGTCAATCAATTGCCAGTAAAGACGGCAGGCTGTAACTCAGCAATCAACCCATTAACACTTAAGCAAATTTCATAATCTCCAGGCTTGTGCTTAGTCACTCTCTCAAAACAGTCTGGCTATCAATAAAAAAGAGCAAGTAGTAGTGTTTTTAAACACCTGCCCTAAACTGCACCTGCTAAAACCACCACGAGAACCTACAAGTGGACACTTGGATAGATCTCAGCAATGTGGCTGAAAAAGGCTTAATTTGAAACTTTAAATCACAGGCTGGAGTGGCCTTTTTTTCCCCCTTTTTTCTTTTTTTCCTTTTGAGGCAGTACCTAGAAGCTGATCAGCCTCCTTCAGGTCCTATTTGTACAAGGGGCCTATAATAACGTAACATCAGGGCTATACCTTCCATAATATAGCTCCTCAATCAGATCCAGTGAGCCCACTAGGTTCTCTGGGTTCACTTGGTCCACTTGCTTTCAAACAGAAGAATTTCTTTGTCTCACAGAACTAGAAACCTGTGGTGACTTGCATTTTTTATAGCTTTATTATGAAGGCGTGAGTGGTATGAAAAATAGGGAAAAATAAAGCCATGCTTTGGCAGACTTTTTTTTATCCCTATTTTTTAGAAATATGAGGGAAATTAAGAGGACTAAATGCTAGCAAAACAGATCCATTGGCTTTTAAACAGTGTCTGAGGGGCTGTGTCAATTTTTCCTGTTCCTAAGATCCCCAAGGGTCCTTCTCTCTGCCTAGAGAGGCTCTGGAAATAAAAGACCTTATGGGATATGGATCCTTTCCCAAATTTATCCTGGGAGGATATTATTTATTTATTTCTCCATTTATTAAATACTTAGGTTGCTTTAGGGAGTTTATTAAATGCTCCCATTTCAGAACCCAGAGCTTGCTGGGCAAACAGCTCCACTTTCCTCTCCTTTAGAGAATTCTCTAGCAAATGGTTTCCTATATTAGCCTCAGCTTCTGCCCCTTGGGTGCTAATAATGCCAGTTGTTTTGCTGGAAGATTAATTTCCTTTGCTTTAAATGTGAGTCAGACACCAGTACTCCTTGTGCTTCTGAAAATAGCAACACCTGCAGAGTATATCTGGATGGGCCAGGCAGACAGTGCTCCAACTGAGAGAAGGTTTCCTCAGGGAATGAAGAGACTTGCTTATAAAGTCTTTTTGAGAGCCCTTAAACATCTCTTTGCTTTGTTTAAATGCAGTATTCAACAGCTTTAGTGTGAAGTCCTAATGCCTCAAAAAACCCCCAAAACCAGTGAGCTTCTGGGAGAAAGACATCTGAGGACACCTGAAACTCTACTTGGTCCTGTGGATGGATGCAGTCCTACACCTCACTGAAACTTGCCTTTCTGTGGAAATGATGCCTATGCCTATCTAGGTACACACAAAGAATGAAAGTCCTCAAATAAGCTGAGCCAGAAAACCAGCTGGCATGTCTGTGGGCATGGACACTATGCACCTGGACCAGGGAGTGTGGTACATCACAGTGCAGAGACACCCGGGTGTCCATTTACAGCAGATTGCTAGACTGCCACATCAGAGTGGCCTAACTGGTGACGGACCCAGAAGGGGTGAGAGAAGAAAGGAGGCACTGGATGCACTGAAACTGAAAGCCAATAATTTCTCAAGCAGGATTCAAGCTGGTGAACAGTAATGCTTGTGTGGTTCACAGAACTACCACACTGGCAAAAGTAGCACAAACATGAGAAGAGAGGAATCACAACAGCATCTGCAGTGGGTAATAGGCACATGTGTGTGTGGTATATCAGTATGACTTTGACTTTCTAGGTAGTGGAAATTTTTACACAAGTACCTGCCTCTTTCACTCATGAAATCATCTTTATCAACCCACAAAAATCATTAAAATACTGTAAGACTACTCAGAAATCCACAGAAAAAGATGTTTAAATCTGTCTGAAATGAGCAGGGATGAAATATGCAAAATACTCACAAGAGTTCACCAAGCTCAACTCACTTCAGTTGACTGCAGAGGAGTTTCTATGCTATTAGTTTAGAGCTGATATCTAGGTCTTGCCCATACCTCCTGTAAACCCACCTAAGATCAGCACTTCAACAGGCTCTCACTAAGCAGGTGATGGGTATGAAAAAATGTCCACCGTACATGTCTGTATCACTTGTTGCCTTGTGATACGCAATATCTCAATCCCTGTTGATACCAAAAATTAGGAAATTCTGGAAAATGGATCCAAAGCACAGTGTTTGTTCACCATTTTATAAAAGATTTCTTCATCAAACGTTACCAAGTAACTTGGGAATAGATTCAGACAGTCAGACATTGCACAGTGTTATATACAGGAGGAAGGCTAGATGATTTTAGCAAAACAAGAATCCTCCTCTGTGGGACTTTGGAGTCATAGTCTTGATCAAGTTTTTTTTGATCTCATGATTCAGTAAACACAAGAAAAGTACAGCAGGTCTTGGCTGTGAACACAGACATAAAGACAGCCTGTGACTGTAGTTCTTGCAAGCTTATCCCAGATGCCTTTCTCAAACCAACAGAGACTTGGTTGTTTCTTCTAGATCTTAAATATATGTAAATTTATCAAAGAGTTGATAAACACTGAGATTTCTGTACGGCAGAATTTTCCTTAATGAGAAGCTAACCAGTGAATGAGGTGGGGGGGTGAAGGGAAAGGGTGGTTTTGGTTTTGTGACTTTGTGACTGTTGAAGCCTCAGGCATCTGTGTACACATTCTTCCCTCATTTACAGCTGAGTGTTTCAGCCTTCCTGCTTTTCTTTTCTCCTTTGTTATAAAAGTGTTGAGGTTCCAAATACATTATTTAAGATTAGTATGAAAAATTAATCTGAAGGAGGTTCTGGTTTTGCTGTCCTGGAGTTTGCTATTACTTGAAAGATTTTTCTGCTGTTGTCATCTCCTCACTTCCCTTCTTCCCTCCTTTTATTATTATTTTTTCCTCTTCATCATCTTCCGCCAGCTGCAGTTACTGTAGGCAGGCTTCTGTGACAAAAAGGTGCTTTAGGAAAGAGTTCTGAAAACGACCAGAATAATTTTACAGTGGGGCAATCCCGGGGGGATTTCCTGTTTGTCTATTCGCACATGAACAGAACAGTAGAAATCATTGGGAATTCTTCTATGCCTGTAGTGTAGCTCTCCTTTTACAGATCTGGCTGTGGGTACATTCTTCTCGTCCATACTGCTGAAAAATGCAGTGAGTGCCAGCACCAGAAGCTAACCTCTGTTTGGAGCCAGTTAAATATATGTTGCTGATAAAAAGTGCCTTATTCTGGTAGTCAAGCAGAATAATTGGCTACTTAGTACTTGGCTCATCTGATTTTATACAGCATATAATCATGACATTATAGCTCCAGAAATTTAATTGGATGGAAACTCCGTAAGTGGTGGTGACCATGCTTTGAAGTTGCAACATGCTGACCATTCAAGAACCCATATAGTTTGCCATGTAATAACATAAACATTCACAGAAGTGCATTTTCCCAGAAGCAAAGGGTTTAAAGTGCCTGGTTTACAACATGTCTTTCACCTCTGGATTCCTTTGTTTCAGTCCATTGACACAATGGAACTAAAAATCAGACTATGATGAATAAGTATGAGGAATGTCACCATTCTAAAATGAAGGGATGAAATATCATCATCTGCCTGACCCACCACCTCCTGAAACACAGCTCTGCTTTGGAAAATTCTCCCCCGGTGTGTCACCTTCTGCAGGTCAGCAATGGCTGTGGTTCTGCAGAGGTTTCCTTTTACCAGTGTAAATCTGGAGCATCATTCCTAATGTGAGCACAGAATCCAGGCCCTGGAACCTAACACGAGGCTTTTCATCTTTTTCCACAACTATTAAAAGACTTCCTAAACATAATAGTTTTGTAGCTACAATCCAGCCAACTGAACTGAGTAAAGCACAGGGATAAAATTAGAGCACAGTACTGCAGAACAATCTGTCAGGAATCGTTTTGAGACTTTTAGCTGGTGTATGCTGCACAGGTATTATTAATTCCTGATCAGCCAGCACAAGTACCTCACCCAGGTAGACCTAAGCAAGTCGCTTTCATTTAATTTGCCTTCTGAAGGACATGACAGCATCTGTACATTTTCAGATGTAATTGCTGTTATCCTTCAGAGTTTTTTGAAACAAACACAATCATCCTCCTGAATTACTGACTTTCCATGACAATTTTTTGAGGTTGCATTGTTCTAAACTAATATCTTTCAGACAGATCCTGAATAATGTAAGAGGATAAAGCCCACATGAAAAAATCAAGAATTCAGAAATGAAATTTAAGCTGTCAAACTTTAACTTAGTTGATCTTTATTCCCTTAATATTCTTCAAACAAAACCCATTTCATTCTAGTTCATAAAGCACATTACCTTAGAGGCCATAATATTGCTGAATTTTGTTCTAGGTCGATTTTTAAGTCAAAGCATTAGACATTTAAAAACTCCACATTCAAAGCAGCTATTACGAACTGGCTCTGTGACCTGCTGCCAAACGTGTGCTCCCTGCTTTTTTTAGTGTTTTAGTTTTTATATTTTTGTGTAGAAAAAAAAACCCAATTTCAGATCCAGTCTTGAGACCAGATGTATGGGGGTAAAACAGCTTTCCTCTGCAGGATTTACAATGGAAAGACAAATTTCACAGAGGAGATCTTACCACTGCTCTGCTTTAGTAAAGTACCTGAACGCATCCTTCAACCATATATGAAGTGCAACAGCAGTTCCTTTGGAAATATTTCTGAGTCTGACTGGTTTGCATGTAAAGAATCTCACCATTCTCTGCAATATGACAGACCATGTTTCAAGTTCTTAAGTGCTTCTTTGGGAAGCTTGAGACGTGTTATATCTGCTGTAGAAATACTGCAGAAAAGGCTAGAAGGCCAAACTAATGCCCCTACACACACTGCTAAGGTGATGCCTGAAGTACTGTGCTAAATTGTGGGTTGTCTTCTGGACGTCAGCACACAGTGCATTTATATCTATCAACAAACTTTGGGGCTTCATAGAATCATAGAATAGTCATGGCTGGAAAGGACCTTAAGATCATCAAGTTCCAACCCCCCTGGCATGGGCAGGGACACCTCAGACTAAACCATACCACTGAAGGCTCTGTCATGGCTATTCAGGGGTATTTAAATGGTGAGGATCAGAGAGGAAAGAACGTTAAAAATACTTATCCTCCAATTTCTTAGTGACTCTTTAATGCTGAGCCAGAGCTGACAGCTAATGACTTCTAATTCCTTAACAGTTGCTCTGAAAGTGTCCCAGTCATGCAGCTGACTTAGCAGTACTGCTGAGCTCAGCCCAGGGGAAATGCCAGACCTCTCATGCTTGTGTCTTTCATTAAATGTAATCCCAGTTTCTAAGAGGTTTCATAGAATCCCAGCCTGGTTTGGGTTGGAAGGAACCTTAAAGCTCACCCAGTTCCAACTCCCTGCCATGGGCAGGTACACCTTCCACTAGAGCAGCTTGCTACAAGTCCCATCCAACCTGGCCTTGAACGCTGCCAGGGATGGGGCAGCCACAGCTTCTCTGGGCACCCTTGTGCCTCAGCACCCTCACAGAGAAGAACTTCCTTCTAATGTCTAAGGAGATGCTCTCCTGCTGATCTGCGATCCCTCTCCAGGCTCTGGGCATCTATTTCTGGCATTGGCATCAAATTGGTAGGAGTGGGACAGATTGAGAATCCCTTTCCCCTAGCACCTTCAGTTTAAAGCCCTCTTCAGCAGATTGGCAAGCCTATGACTGAAGATGCTCTTCCCCTTTTCTGACACAGGAACAGTGTTTGAACTAAAACCACCTCAGAGTAATTGGTTCTCTCCTTCCATTTCTGTTGAGTCTACCACATCCAGACCACCCTCAGAAGGGAAGATGTAGGTCAAGGTGCTGAAGATGTGCCAAGGTATGTGCATGAAAACTGACATTGGCACCTCCCATGCAAGGAAATATTGGTTTTGCTTACTTTTATTGTACTTCTGCAAGTGAGGTGTGACCCTGGAAAGCTAGCAGTAGAAAGTGCTTCTACTGGCTTGTAGCTGTAGGTCACAGATGAGACTGGAAGTACTCAGGTTCAGTTGAGATTTACATTAGAGTCAGAGGGCACATGAGAGCTAAGCCTTCACATTCAGTCTTAGCACGACCCTCTTGAGGTATGTGGACTGACATAATACCTCTTTCTCCCTACCCCAACCCTAATTTATGTGTGCATTTGCTTTGTTTGGAAAACTGAATGCCTTCTGAAGCATAATATACAGCAGGCATTTTCAGCAACATACAGTGTACACAGTTAGCATGCATACGTCACAGCTGCACCGAGACAATAAAATCTAACAGAAGCTCATCTGGAAATATTCCTGTCTCTGTATGTCAATAATCTGCATACTAAAAAGTCCCAAAGCACTCACTAGCATGACAGACTAGGCATTAAGTGGTGCCCAAGTAGCCCTTCAGACAATACACAGAAGAAGCTCTAGAAACATTATGAAATAGTTTCTAGTCTAGAAACTATAAGAAAAAGCTCAGAAAACAAGGACACATGTCTTGTGGACTTGTAAATCTATTATCTAAACCACTAAAAAATCAGATTTGATGCAATTTAGTTGAAGCTTAAATTAATGCAGGCTTAACTGACCACATGGCAAACACAGCTTCTTGTAAACCAATTCCATTAATTGTCTGAAAAAGGATTTTTAAATTATTAAGCTAATGCAGTTTAATTTCTGCAGGAAATGGAGCCAGACCATCAGTGTGGAGAAGACCTTTAAAGTCAGCCTTAAAATTTAGAGAATAAAGTGAATAGAGACTGCTGGTTTCTAAATGCAGTTGAACACCAAAGTATTAGAAATTAGGACCACTGGATCACAGCTCTCCTCTTTCTGCCCAGGAATTCTAAGCCAGGCAGAGCCCAGCATAAGGGGGCGTGCCACAGCTGTAGATCTATTAACAGACATCCCTATCATTGAAGTGAGCGTGGAGAAAAGGCATTAACTTCATTCGTAGCTTTGGAGTCTATACTGAGACTCTTCACAAAAGCATTTGATTCTTAGCAGGATAAACATTTGGATTGTGATTTCAAGAGGAAGGATAACCCATCCATCCCTTGCAGCAGAAGATCTATGTTATTTGGGAACAGTTGGGATTATCTGCCAATGAACAGCTAATTTTGCTGTCCTTGTAAGTTACCATAAAGGGTGACTGCTGGCCAAATACCATTTGAGAAGGTCACATGCTGGCAAAAATCACATAGCTATAGGGTTTATGATATGGACTTTAAGAGCAAAAGATGCTTAATCTTCAGAAAGCAGCAGACTAGGACCATAATTAGTTATGCTCTTCTGGTTTATCAGGCCTTTTAGCTGTTCTACTCTGCATATCTGTGAGGATTAACTAATATGAGGTAGAATTTCTCAGCCTGTATGATCAGAAAGTATAACCTTCACTTGCCTTCCCCTTGCAGTGGACAGAGAGCGTGCATTTTCTGTTAGGCTTAGAGATTTGTATGCAGAGTCCTACCTGCAATGGATTCGGTGAAGTAAGAGGAGATGGAAGGCCATGCCCTGGTGATTGGCTGGGTTTCTGAGGGGAGCTGGAGGACTGTGAGGCCAGAGGTGGCTGGCTCTGGCTCTGGGACTGTGTTTGGTTTTGCTGCGGTGGTGCTGACGGCTGTGGCTGCTGGGTCTGCTGGGGTGGCTGTGGAGTCTGTGCCTGCTGACCTTGCTGCTGCTGCTGGCTTTGCTGCTGCTGTTGGTGCTGGAGCTGCTGAAGATGCTGAAGCTGTTGAAGCTGGGAATTCAGGGATGAGGTAGCTGTTAATTGAAGGAAGGAAAGAGTTATGTAGGTTTCAATAATACTGTGTTAAAGATAATGCTGGATTAAATTCTGGTTCTGTTACATTGTGGGATGCCCTGACCACTGAATTCAGCTGGCCTCAGACTTCAGGCTGCTGCAGGAAACACATTCCTAACAATAACAGTCTGTAATTTGGCCAGTACAGTCCTGTGGTGAGAGTAGGACTTCACTGGAGGCAAGGAAGACAAACCTTGGAAAGGCTACAGCTCTGCACACAGGACGGGTGCCAGAGCTGACCAGCAGCCTGTGCTCAGACAGTTTACCAGTGAAGCCAATGAGAATTTTGCATGCCTAGAGAAGAGGCAAACAGCATGTGCTATGCACAGAGCATAGCAAGAACTCATAACTTGAACTGTGTGCTGTTAAATAAAGGAGGAGAAAATCAGAGTTGTAAAATAAAGGATGTTCTGAAAAGAGCTTTGTCATGTCTTTATACAGCAGGTGTCATGAAATAAAACATTCAGCTGTGAAATTCCTTGTGCAATGCATGGGTAACTAAAATACCTAACAAAACGTTTGTGTGTCTGAAATTAGAACTGTTCCGTGTCATTCACATTTAAAAGTTATAAAGTACTCTTGTGAAATAGGGTAGGTAGCCTCTGCACTTGCACTGCTCACTTACATCTGGTAGTAAAGGTCTTTTGTGCTTTGCTAGCATGTGCTCCAAAGCTGAGGGTTGGAAACTGGTAGCTCACATCAACCTACTGGCACAGAGGGGGAAGCTTTATTTCCCAGAGACACTCTCACATTGACTAGGGCATTCATTAAGTTCAGGAAGGCAAGAAGTGTGCCACAGGGATGTCAGCAAGGAAGAACAGCTCTAAGCAGCAATCAGAACATCACAGGAAACTGATGCTTTCTGGGGTAATGCCCTGAATAAGTTACATGAGTCTCAGGCCTTACCCACTGTAATCAACATCTTGGGGGCCGTGATGGATGGCTGTAAGATCCCAAAAGGAACAGCTTACAAGGTCATTGCATTATTCTGCACTCTGTATACTGCTTTGCTAACACTGCTCTGTATTCTAATTTCTATCAGCAGAAGCCAAAGTAACCTGGGAATGAACCAAATTTATTACTTCTAAAATGCCATTCAGATTTCATGACCAGAACCTCTGCTCACCAAGTTATTTGTGGATTGGCAGATAAAGCCAAACCATCTCCACTTTCTTTCCATGCCAACTGTCCTATTTTAGCTTTCTAGATGTCTATGCCCTGGGAGTGAACCTGAGGTCTTGGTACAACTTATGAAATCAATGAGCCATAAACTGGAGTAACCAAAAGAAAAAAGAAAATAAAATGGAGAAAGATGAGGCAGAATGGATAAGCCAGAAAGGGCTTGGTAGGAAAAGCTGTAGGTCATCCATTCTTATGCTCACAAGTGCTCTAAATTTTCTCTCACCAGAGGCAGGAATTATACCACAGATATGCCTTTATTAGAATTATAGTCATGTGTATGTGACTTCAACAAAGGACCTGAATAACACAGGGAAGGAGGACTGGTAATACCAATATATTCCATCAATAAAGTTACTGTGGAAGTTTTGTGTTTCAACACAAAATAGTAACCATCAGATTAAAAACACATATGGTATCCCATGCAAAAGAAATCAGCCTGGAGAAATAAGGCTACACTCCCCTCAATCCCACAATCAGGACTCATACCTAAATAGCCCAGAGTCAAAGGTAAATGCAAATATAATCCAAGGAATATGAGAACTAAGAATGGAGAAGATTTGTGTACAAAATAGCAACTGTATAGACAAATATTTACCATAGCAGGAAGCAACTCAGATGGCAAGCAATAATATTCACCAGCTCTATCTGCAGGTATGCACACAGATGTTGTGGTTTAAGCCCAGCCAGCAACCCAGAACCACACAGCTGCCTGCGCACTCTCCCCTCCTTTTCTCCCCTGCTTCCAGAGGGATGGGGAGGAGAATGAAAGAATGTAACTCCCATGGGCTGAGATAAGCACAGCCCAGTAACTAAGGTATAATACAAACCACTGCTGCTACCATCAATAATAATAATGATAAGGGAAATAACAAAGGAAGAGAATACAACCGCTCACCACCTGCCGACTGATACCCAGCCCAACACAAGCAGTGATCCAACCCTTCTGGGTAACTGCCCCCAGTTTCTATACTGGGCATGACATGCTGTGGTATGGAATACCTCTTTGGTCAGTTTGGGTCAGGTGTCTTGTCTCTGCTTCCTCCCAGCTTCCCCTCCTCCCTGGCAGAGCATCAGACTCACAAAGTCCTTGATCAGAGTAAACATGACTTAGCAACTAAAAACATTGGTGTTATCAGTGCTGTTCCCAGGCTGAAAATCAAAACCACAGCACTGCACCAGTTACTAAGAAGGGGAACAATGACTACTACTGCTGAACCCAGGACAACAGTGTGGAAAGACCCTTCCCATTCCTATGAGGGAAAATCAGACCTAGACCAACTCTTTATCTTGTCCAGGCCATTTCCTTACTTGTGCTAGTTTATCAACCTGGACAAACCATGGATAACCACAACCAGGCCTTCAAACACAACAAGCCCTTACTGCTGCCAAGAAGCATAACTTGCAATCCACATGGCTCACAGACAGGAACAAGAGGTCCTTTCATATCACATGTTCACAACTGTACAGTATGTGACAAACCTTTCTTTGTAGTAGATTACATACAGTGTTGGGTTTTTTCCTACTGTAATGGTCCTCAAACCTGTTCTCTTCTACAGGGCACTCTTAAAAGCCAAGGCTTGAAAGAATGGTTTTGCCAGAATGACATACATTTGTATGCAGGGCACTGGATCACGTAGTAAGGGACAGGCAAAAACATTTGAGGAAGCCATCTACTGAAACATTTTTGGAGCACAGAACATTTAGCTCCTTGAGGTACATCTTTCAGCTAGAATAGGGAAAAGAGAATCATAGAATCATAGAATAGTTAGGGATGGAAAGGACCTTAAGATCATCTGGTTCCAACCCCCCTACCATAAGCAGGGACACCTCACACTAAACTGTGCCACCCAAGGCTTCATCCAACCTGGCCTTGAACACTGCCAGGGATGGAGCACTCACGACCTCCCTGGACAACCCATTCCAGTGCCTCACCACCCTAACAGGAAAGAATTTCTTCCTTAGATCCAATCTAAACCTCTCCTGTTTAAGTTTGAACCCATTACCCCTTGTCCTGTCACTATAGTCCCTAATGAAGAGCCCCTCCCCAGCATCCCCATAGGTCCCCTTCAGATACTGGAAGGCTGCTATGAGGTCTCCACGCAGCCTTCTCTTCCCCAGGCTGAACAGCCCCAACTCTCTCAGCCTGTTTTCATACGGGAGGTGCTCCAGTCCCCCAATCAGACTCGTGGCCCTCCTCTGGACTTGTTCCAACAGCTCCATGTCCTTTTGATGTTGAGGACACCAG
>NDXB01011522.1:19129-29281 GCA_002631895.1 Agapornis roseicollis | reverse complement strand
AACTGCACACAATACTGCAGGTGAGGTATCACGAGAGCAGAGTAGAGGGGCAGGATCACCTCCTTTGACCTGTTTGTCCCACTCCTTTTGATGCAGCCCAGGATATGGTTGGCTTTCTGGGCTGCAAGTGCCCACTGTCAGCAGTCTTGAGTGCACTTAAAATTAAAATCAGTGAGGTTCATATAATCTAAATTACATGTCTTAAGTTTGGTTTACTGTATTTACTCTTGGTTGCCTCCCTGGCACCTCACCTCACACACATCAGTAGTTGCTCAGTCTTCTGGAGGGTGTAATAGTAGAAATTCTTGTGGCTTCAGTGACCTGTGAATTGCTACCACACTTTTGTATATGTTCCCTGGAAGCAGGTGAGGTTGCCCTGTTCAGCTAGTCTCTGTTGTGTCATAATGCTAGTTAAAATCAGACAAGAGACGTAATGAAAACTTTTGGAGCACAAAGAATTGTGCTTAGCCTGTAATGGAACAATTTCTTTTATCCCCCCTCCCATTCTTCATTATAGGCAATTTTATAAATCGAACTTCAGAATGGAAAGTATAAGATACTTGCAAGAATACTGAGGAAAAGATGTTGTGTCCTTCAGCTTTTCCCTTTTCTGCAGTTCGCATCTCTTATAAAAAGATTCAAAACACAAAAAATTAAAATCAATGCAGATTATTTTTCATTTTAGTATCATGGTTTTTGAATTAAATCTATAGTACATTTAATTTACTATTTAAACACTTTATATCTATTCATAATTTAATTGGACTTTAAGACTGTGGCCTATTTCTGCCTGATGTGTTATCAAACTTTTTCACTAACGTTATTGATTAAGTATGACAGTACAGCATATACTTCTGTCAATTCAGGAGAAAATACAGTTCATTTTATAAAGAATATATCTTTGTTTTCATCAACAAATTAGGACATGCAGACTCCATGTAGAACAGTCCACCTGTGTTTCCTTTCTTCCAAGATGGCAAAATTAGAACAAACAGTTGTTCAGGTACTGCCTCCATATATTGAACTTAAGGCATAGGGTTAATATTGGAGAACATGAATAGTGTACATAGTATACCCCAGTTGCACTCAAACACACAAATGACAAGCCTCTAAAGCTCTGCCTGACTTCATCATCCAAATTGGCTGCGCATTCTACTGCTTGAATGAATTGGTTAGGAACCAATAAATCCCCTTTTACTGTAATGTCAGCACTTCAATCAAATTGCTATTTGTTCATACATACATCATGTTAGATCCAATAAGTAGCTTGCAGTGGAATATATGATCAGCTGTAGTTAGTGATGAAGACTGCTTTGTCATGTTGCACCTAATAGTATGATACTATCTACCTTGCTAATAGATACAGATGTCTCATAGATTTCAAGACACAGTAATGAACCTGTTGTGGATCTTGCTAAGGGCCCAACAGATACATGGATCAAATTGCCTAGCAATGGGAGGAGGGAGTCAAAAATTTGGAAACTTTCATTTGATGCTTTCAAAGGGTTTGACATTGGATATATTTTAGGGGTTGGCAAGCTCCTCTCTTNTCTTGCTAAGGGCCCAACAGATACATGGATCAAATTGCCTAGCAATGGGAGGAGGGAGTCAAAAATTTGGAAACTTTCATTTGATGCTTTCAAAGGGTTTGACATTGGATATATTTTAGGGGTTGGCAAGCTCCTCTCTTCATGTAGAATCATAGAATCATAGAATAGTTAGGGTTGGAAAGGACCTTAAGATCATCTAGTTCCAACCCCCCTGCCATAAGCAGGGACATCTCACACTAAACCATGCCACACAAGGCTTCATCCAACCTGGCCTTGAACACTGTAGCTTGATATATGATTTTATATTTTCACTCAACATTTGAGTTTATTATTATAACTAAAAATTGAGGTATCTGAAATTTATATAAATTTTCTGTCTTGTTCTGACATAACGATACTTAGAGGAGGAAGAGTAGTACCACTTTTTCTGGAATGGGAGATGTTTCTATTTTTACAAATACAGATGAACAGATGGGACTTGCTGCTCCAGCTGGATGCATGTAATTCTATCAGGCCTGATGGGATTCATCCCAGGGTACAGAGGGAGTTGCGGGACCTCTCCTCATTACTTTTCAAAGATCTTGGGGACTGGAGGGGTTTGAATTAACTGAAAGCTGGCAAATGTTGTCCAGTTTTCAAGAAGGGAAAGAAGGAAGATCCTGGTAGTTACAGGTCTGTCAGTCTCACTTGAGTGCCTGCTAAAATTATAGTGAAGGTTATTCTGGGAGTTACTGAAAAATGTTTGAGAGGCATTGCAGTCGTTGGTCACAGGCAGCATAATTTCATGAGGGGAAAGCCCCGCTTAACAAACTTAAGCTCCTCTTATGACAAGTTCATCCATCTACTTGAGCAAAGAAAGCCTGTAGATGTGGTGGGTTTGAATTTTAGCAATACATTTGATACTGTCTCTCACAGTATCCTTCTGGTAAAATGTCCAGCACACAGCTGGAGAAGCCTATAATATGTTGGGTGAGCGATTGGCTGATGGGTTGGGCTCAAAGAATTACAGTAAATGAAGTTATACCAGGCTGGTAAGCAGTCACCTGTAGGGTTCCCCAGGTCTCAATTTTGGGGCCTGTGCTCTTTCATATTTTTTATAAAGGATCTAGACACAGGAATTGAAGGTACATTAAGTAAGTTTGCTGATAATACTAAACTAGGAAGGGGATGTGGATTCCCTTGAGGACAAAGCCTTACAGAGAGATGTGTATAAACTAGAGAGCTGGGCAATCTCCAACCATATCAAATTTAATCAAAACTCATGCCAGATTCTCCACCTGGATGGAGCAATCCTCTTTATATAGTTTTAGGTAGTCCTGCAAAGAGCAGGGAGTTGGACTCACTCTGTGTGTGTTCCTTCTGAATTGAGGTATTCTATAATTCTATTTATCTTCTGAAGAGCTGGTGGCAGTGTAGAACAATTGCATCAAACTCCAGTTCTGTGAAATTGTAAAGGAAGGCATATTTGAGAGAAAGCCATGGTTGTAAATCTGCAATTTATTTGAGAAACAAATATAAACATCACTTTCCTTGTAGTTTGTCTGAAACATCAATGATGAATAAGATGCTTACAGAAGAACATGCTGAACTTAATTCAAGTGCTCCCTAAGTCATTGAAGAAATAGATATATTTGGAGACCTATAGATTTGTCCCAAAGAAAGTGATGCAGAGGTCTTTAATAAATTTCTGCATTTTTAAAAATGTAATGAAGATTTATAATATGAACTTGTATTAAACACTGTTCTGCCAGACACAGTAAGTACATTTTTTCGTATAGCTAATTTAACCAACAAGTTAACCAAAGAAACTGGAGTGGGTTATAAACTGCACTTCTCTGACTACTTTTCCACTTTTGTCATGTTTTAATGACCCAAAACATAAAACATTGTTTTCACAATAATATTGAGATTACTATGTGTGTGAGCATTCTATGTAACGTTTTCTTAAAAACCATGTTCAACTTTTCCCTGAAAGTGGACTGAAAACAATTGTCTTGTCAGTGGCTGAGGTAAGAAGTTATATGTGGGAAACCAAGCAAGAAAAATATGCTCTATATATCTGTCTTTGTATTATTACACTATATTGCTCCTGGTCAGAACTATTAGAACTGGAGACATAAAATGAACTTGAGATATTTCTTCAAAAGCTTATGAAGCTGTGTCTGACTGAAATCAACAGGGTTGTCATTGGTCCTCAACAGTTTGTTAAGGTATTTGAATGAGTTTTCACAATATTCTGTGAGATGCACATCATTTTCCTGCTTTGCAGGAGGACTGAACAGTCCTGTTTAATTGGACTGTGCATGCAGATGTATAGGAAGCTGTGGAGTTTAAAGTCACAGGGACAGCAAAAAGCACATGTGGCTGTTGCGACAAAATAGTGTTAAAACTGGTAACCTCAATCAGATCTAGTGATGCTCTGTGAAATGAGGGTGGAGAGGGCAGAGTCCTTGCAGAGAGGTTTGTTCAGGGTTTTTTCCTGCTTTTTAGCCTTTTCAAACCTTCATCTTAAACTGTTTGGCAAAATATTTATTATCATAAATTCTGATTGTTATTACTTAACCTACAATGATACTAATGCATGAAATGTGAACATAAAATAAATAAGAGCTTACTAAGTAAAAACATCACTTATTTGGTTTACCAGCTTGGACCATAACAGTCAGAATAAGGATAATAAACCTTCTTCGTTTCAACAAAAAAAGGGCTAAAATAAACTCCTCTGCAAGATGTTTTTTATTATTACTGTTTCCAAAGAACTTCACGTATCAGTGACAGTAATTGCAAAACAAGGAAAATGTCTTGAATATTTTATTTCTAACATCTCATCAATTTATATAAGTTTGCCCTGGAGAATTATAATATTAATCTAATGCTGCATCAATCAGTTTATTTTTATGAGCTCTTACAAATTGATAGGATGACATTATTTTACTGTTTTAAAAAAAACAACAAACAGAAACTAAATTTATATTTTAATACAATTGCTCAATTATAACTGATTGTTTTGCAGATTACCTTGTATTTTTTGACTCTAATTTGGACTGAAGTTGTAAAACAAGTTGTTTGTGGGTGGTGTTAATAAGAGGAAAATTCATTGTCTCCCTCCTTTCAGTACAGACATTATAATGTTTACTATAATATAGGTACATTCTCTTTTCAATACTGTAGTTTCCCACACTGAGAAATCTTAAGGTTTCCTGTGTGGATGCAGTGATTCAAACAGACTAATTTTGAAGTAATATAGGGATTCCTGTGCCTGTTTTCTTTGTACTTTTAATCCAATGGGTAATCTGAAGTACATAGCATCAGTAAAAACTGTTGAAAGGTAACACTATAGAGAAGTTTACTTCTCACCTCCTACTTCCTCTTGTCTGTTTTTACTATGCAAATCTACACTGAAGCCAAGAAGAGATACCAAAATTATGTTTGTCTACTCCAAAAACCTTGAATGCCACACATAGTGGAAACCAGATAAGAAGAGAATCTGTATTTATATCCCACACCACAAAGTATGTATGTTATGATTTTAACATTAACAGAGCTAGTAATGAATATTCATGTTTATCAGTCCTGTTCTAATTAAAACTCCTTAGTGTTAGACACTGACGTGAAAGGCCAAACTAGCTCTTTCTAACTGTTAAAATAAATTGTTTTACATTCCACAGATTATGTGGGTGTTTCATGCTGAGAACTTGTGTGCTAAAAGAGTTAGTAACAACAAAACCAAACGAGATTAATGTAAAATGTCCCAAAAGAAGAACATTTTAATACTCCATGTTAGAGCCTTATGAAGAATGGTCTTTATTTAACCTTGCAAAACTATTGTGAGGATAAATGGTTTCAGGTTATTTTTTCAGAGGGGCATTAACACACAGAGGAATTAAGATCCAGGTTTCATAAACTACTTGGTTGCTAAACACTGTAGTAGCACAGGTCCTGCAAACAATACTAAGGGGTGCTCTTTGGCATGATATTACATGATAGGGTAGAAAGCCTTTTTGCTACAGAGTTAAAAACAGAGTCTGGCTCTCACATTTCCTACTGAGTGCAGGACTTTAATTAAAGAGGGCAGATCCTTAAAAGCAGTGCTTAAATTTAGGGCTAGTCCCATATCAGCTGGATCATCTGAAGACAGTGTATTCGGCATGCCCTTTACCTTAGCTTCTGCCCCTGAGAAGAGGAAATTATGATCACAGAATGGACAACCTTGTGAACTTTATCTATTCAGTCTTGTTAAGCGGCTTTCTCCAGTGTTCATACAGCTATGTGAAATTTGGAAAGCTGTTAAGCTCTTTTCCCACTCAACACTGTTTCCAGCCCGTTCTTTTACTGACCAGGACTGGTTTGTACTATTGACTAGTTGAACTTCTTTACTTCTGCATATGAACAATATTATTTCAAGTTTAATTTTGTCTCTCCCAGATATATTATGTTTATTATGGCAGAAGTTCAAGCTTGCCTGAGTCCATGTCAGTGTCAGGTGTCTCAGGCTTTCCTGAAACCATTGTTTATAGCTTCTCTGCCAGTTTGGAGAGCAGAACCTTTTCTTAATTTTTTTTTTTTCCCCTTCTCTTTTATAATAGACAATCATTTTAAAAAAATCACTTCAGGCATTTTCCAGAGATTATGGTTTAAAATCTTATAATCTCCTGAGATCCTTGAGAAATAGGCCAGTATCTGATCAATCCTGAGCAGTTGCCAGATTGCCAGAAATAGAGAGAAGTATAGGATGTGCCTGCTTTTCTAATCAGCTTTTTTCACATGTAACTTATATTACCTTCTTTTTAAGTGACAAAATATTAAGCTGCTAAAAAAAAATTGTATTTTCCACTGGGTTTTATGTCAGTGTTTTGCTGAATTATTTCAGAATTACAGGCAATAGCTAAACCAAACTGGTGTACATGACAGTGGAATTTGTCTTTTCAGAGGATACCTTTAAGAGCTGATAGGAAGAAAAGGGTAATTATGAAGTTCTGAAAATCCCATATAGAAACCTGAATTGAGTGAACCTAAATCAACTACTGTCAGCAAGCAGTTGCTAATATACTTTACTACAACAGTGTAAGACAGAATGCTTTATTTTTCATGATTTATTTGATAGGCTTTAATTTCAGGTGATGTACCTGGATCTAGATTTGTATGCTATTTCTGTAATACATTTTCAAAAGAATATCTTCAAACTGGCAGAAACTGCCTCAAATTTCTTTCTTGATCTGTCTTTTAGGGATTAAAAGCACTATAAAAAGTCTAGTGGTCTCACTAGGGACGCTACCCTGTCACTGACAGTGAGATCACGTGTGCAGGTGAAAACAGCTATTAAGGTGCTACTTTCTAATGAACTTTGCCACAGTTTCACAACTAGAAACTCCGGTGCCAGTGTCTGAACCAGCATAGATAATATCATGAGTATTTCTTTATCAATCGCCCTGCAAAATGGGAAGTGCCAGTAAGCTTCACCCCCAGTTAAAGTCAAGGGTGACTTTGTGTTGAAGTGCATAAGGGTTCTCATTGGCACATCTGGGCACTGGTAACTTCTAGGGAACAGCTGGGGATAACCAACTCAGAAAGTCAATGCAGATGTATCTGTAGTGGTTGTGAGAGTGAGCCTGAGTGGAGGCTGGAGCCAAGTGGCTCAGAAGTAGCTCATTAATCTGGAGGTAGGTTGAGAAGGCAGCCAACACTCCAAGAGCATTTGCCCTCTGATCCACAGAAATGGGTTTGGCATGTTACTTTCCTTGTGGATTACATCATTAACAAACCAATGCATGTATTTTCATTCCTGTAGTATCCTTGTTATTTTTTTATACAAATTTTCTGTGACATCCTCATAATTAAAGAAGCACACAATCTGGGGAAAGTGGTCTGTCTTTTGTTGTACTCTTTTAAGTATAAATCCCGCCTCACTGTCTCTGCACTCACGTGTGCAATTATGTTGTATCCAACTCTTTTCTTTCTGGAGGCTGCAAGCAGGACAATTTCTACTTAGTTTTGACAATTTGTGAACATTTAGTCTACCAGATAACCATGATTTACCATGAAGGAACTGTCTGTCTGTGGTTGCAAGTATATGTAGGCATTCAGTCAAAGCGTTAAATATTTTGCTCCATCCATTAACAAAAAAAAGAATTTAGCAGCTGGCTGCATTTGATGCTATATTAAGAAACATGCACTCACAGCTAGCAACTTCAGTCTTCAATAAGGCAAATTCATAGAAAAATAGTGATCAAACTGGGAAAAAAAAAAACGACCCACAAACCCTAAAATACATGACTAACCATTTGTGACCTTTACCTTGTGCCTTCTGGATGGAAAACCCAGGAAAGCATGGTTTCTATTGACTGTTAATCATTATTGAAGTATCTAAACAAAAATTGGGAAGAAAGTTTCTTATGAGTTTGTAGAAAGAACTTTCTAAAATTAAAAGCCAGTAAACTCACCTGATAGGATTATACATGCTCCAGTGTAGATGAGTCAATACATAAGAGAAATGTATTTTTTACACGACAGTATGATTAAAATGCATTATTTAAATGCTGTAGGCAATGCATAAACCAGTGGAAATAATATAAATATTTCTCCAACGGTTCTAGATGAAAGGTGCCACATTCCTTAATCTAGTTCAGATTCATTTATCTTTCACTAAAGAGAAGAATAAATAGACCCACATGCACTTCATCACTGAATATAAACCTGCTCAGATCACTGCTAAGTTTAATTGGTACTGGTTTTTATGAAATTACATAAATAAACATGTAGATCCTGTTCTAGTACCTGAGGGAGAAACTACCAGTATACATAATAGTGAGTCATGTCTAAGGAAATATTCACAGTTGAAGGCAGAGGATTGAAACGGAGCAAGAGATAGGAGACTGTGAGTAAACATTTCACTGTTGTTCTGCATCTTGTATGATTGAGTCAAGGAATTCAGTTTTTGAGGTCATTATTTCCAAACTGTTGAAAGTAAACAAACAGGAAAAACTGCCATCATTAGGCATTAACACACAAAAAATACTTTGTCATATTTGAGCACAGTCAGACAGCTTTTCTGCCCTGCCTTTGCTCCACTGTCTTAATAAAGTGCATCTTTCCAAACAATATGAATATAAATTCTTTTACTTTCCCAAGGTCCTGCTTAAAAGTACTTTTTTCCTTTTCAACATCTGCTTGATTGGAATGCGACCTCAGGCTTCCAGTCCCTCACGATCTTTCCTGGTGTGTTTTGGTTGCATTAGGCAAAAGTGGTTGTGGGAGGTGTATTTCTCAGTGATGAGGTGTGGAGCAGTTTCTCAGAGGACAGTGAAAGAGCAGAAGCAGCCAATTTCTGCTGACCCTTCAAGTATTCACACACGCTAGCCCCAGTCCCAGCCCTTTTGCAGCTGGAGTGGAGCAGCACACAATAGGGCTGGAACATCTCCTGTGAGAATTCCATAAAAGTATAAAGAGGTAGGAAAAGAAAAAAATGAAATTAATGTACACTCTGTGATGGGTTAATAAATGAATCCTCAAAAATGGGAACATTGCCAGTAACAATGTTGTTCAATCAGCTGACAGTCTTTTTAAAGAGGTCAATTTTTACTTATATGTATATTTGCACCTAAGGAAATTCTGAACCGATAAAAAGGTATGCATCTGTTTGATATAATATGTGAATAGCTCAGTCTTCATATAAATAGGAACAGTTAAATTGTCATGATAAATGCAAATATATTATGTAGTGTTTACTCAGCAGTTTGATCAAAATGTTGGTATTTTTATTTTTTCTTGTGCAGTTTCTTTTCCTCTGTTCTTATAGCTACCAAATATTCAAGCTGATTTCAAGTTTCAAATTTCAAGTTCCAGTCCAATACTGAAGATGATAAAAAGATGTTACTAAGTTCAAGTGTTTTACTTTCACAAATTCACATAGATTCGATCTGGCTCTTTAACAGCTTTTATATGTTCTATGTCTGTCCAGTTCTGCCAACAGCTTTCCTGTCAAGGTAAACTGGGGTTCAGCATTAAAAAAGGCTCACACAGCACATCAGCCCACTGTTGCAAGAAAAGAAAAACTTGTTTTCCTTCCTTTTTTTATTTTTTTTTTTCCCTAGTAGAGCTTGTGGAGTAATTTGGAAAGTTGATTTTACAGCTTACTTATTCATTTTTAGACTAGCTATATCCAAATACTTTGGCACTTGAACAAAATCACAGAATTAAAGCAGTTCTAGCTACCACCTGGCAGACAGAGTGGAGCAATGTTGTGATGCAAGCATCTTCCTTAAATTTTTATGGCACAAAAAGATGTAATTTTTCTTTCATTTGAAAGAAGGAGCAAATTCTCATTTCCATTTCAGCAACTCTTATAGTTAGCCTCCTATATAACATGATCTCACTAAATAATATTCAATGTATGTATGACTGCTTAGTATTTCTGTCACACAATGCTTTTTCTATATGTACATGAATGGGAATGCTCCTCACAGTGCTCTGAGCTCCAAATGACTGTGACTGACATGTGGCATGATACTTAGTTTATGATTTAACTTGATATTTCTGTTGTGGGTTTTTGTGGTTCTTTTTTTTTTTTTTTTTTTTTTTCTTTTTTTTTTTTTTTTTTTCTTAA
>NDXB01011522.1:0-18974 GCA_002631895.1 Agapornis roseicollis | reverse complement strand
TGTGGGGGACATGTGGCATGATACTTTGTTTTTGATTTTACTTGTTTTTTTTTTTTTGGTTTTTTGTGTTTTTTTTTTTTTTTTTTTTTTTTCAGCTCAGTGAACTCAATTCTGACTGAAATTTTGCTCATCTAGTATATTCAGCTATAATACTGATACATATTATCAATAATACTATGTATGTCCAGACCTCTATTTGCAGTAATGGCTGAAACTGGTTCATTATTATAGTGATTAACACCAGAGTAACTTGTGCATATGTCAGTCCTGATATGGAAAAGGTCATAAAAAAGTGTCTTACTGAGGAACATGAATTGTGAGTTGTGTGATGAGGTCTCTTTTGGAAAATTTCAGTGAGCTGGCTTTTAACCAAACAGCTTGTGGAATTGTAATGTGATGTGAGAGGAGGGTTTGTGGGGACCTCATAGCAGCCTCCCAGTATCTGAAGGGAGCCTATGAGAATGCTGGAGATGGACTCTTCTTCAGGGATTGTGGCAATAAGACAAGGAGTGTAATTGGTTTAAACTTAAGCAGGGGAAGTTGAGGTTGGATATAAGGAAGAAGTTCTTTATTGTGAGAGCAGTGAGGCACTGGAACAGGTTGCCCCAAAGAAGTGATAAATGCTCCATCCCTGGCAGTGTTCAAGGTCAAGTTGGACAGGGTCTTGGGTGACATGGTCTAGGGTGAGGTGTCCTTGCCCATGGCAGGGGGTTTGGAACTAGATGATCTTAAGGTCCTTTCCAGCCCTAACTATTCTATGATTCTATGCTTGCAAGGTTTTCTTAACTTATTCTCTTTTCTTATATGCTGAGTATGAGTTTAGCTGTGTTTGGTGTATTCATGCAGTCTAAGAGGGTGTGTTCTAGGTAAATAATATTTGCTTAATTTTTTATATGAAAGGTTCCTCAGTTATAGCTGACCTTTGAATAGACCAACAGCTATAAAGTGACACAGTTAATCTTACCTCTCAGACTGTTCAGGTTACTGTTCAGGTTTTTGTCTGCTCTTGCATACTAAAGCCTTACGTGACTTTTGAAGGTTCTGATGTGTAGGATCCTGTTTGTGCCAGATGTTTCTGAAACTGTTCACCAGAAACTATTGAGTTGCATGGCAATGCCTTTGTTATAATTGCTATCAAGGAAGTAAAGGATTGGGATGGTTACTGCTGGAAATTCTGATACTTCAGGATTTCTGGAAGATTACTTTAGCAAAGAACATGAGAGATTGCTGTCAGATTACTCCTTGGAGTAACCTATATGACAGCAGCTAGCTGTTTTCTTGGAGTAGGTACCTAATTCTTGAAGCAGAAACTTCAAAGAGGTGAGCAGCCAGTATAACATAAGAATGCTCAGTTGTAACTTGCCATGTACAGTTGGAGAGATAGCAGTGACTTTAACTGATATTTTGTTTGAGGAAAATTTGTATTAAAAGATTAAGAAGATTTGGGGGGTGTTTTTCTTAATTTTCTCCCTCTTTTCCATCTGCTGGATGGGCTGATTTCAGAAAACAGTCTTCATCTTTGGAAGCTATTTCATTATGGGACAAGTCCTTGTTAAAACTTGTGTCAATATGGGCTATGGCTTCGTCTTGTCACAGGAAATTCCTATTCCTTGCTTATCATGCACAAATAAATCATAAAATCATTTACTGAACAAACATTTAGTAGGACAAAAAGGTGTTAAAGATTTGTGGGTTGAAAAATACTTTTGATAAAGGACTGCCTTTGTTTACTTGGTCTTGGTGTTTAAGGTTTGCATTATTTTGGAAAGTACCAAAGGGTGTGGATTTCTATAGATGTTATTACTTTTTGAGGATAGCACTTTAACTTGGACTTTTCAGAATATTGGAATTCACATAGGCATGTATCAGGAAAGAAGTGATTATGGACTGAAGGTGTCATTATTAAGAGTGATGCAAGTCATTGTGGCTCAATAATTGAGAGAAACCACTTGTCTCCAGATGGCTGTAGACTCTGCAAATTGCTTTAGAATTTGTACTGAATAGATTAGTGGAAGATAGAATTCCCTTTAAGCATATTTGAAATTGGGGAATTTGGAACTCAAGGGTTAGTCTCTTGGGGAAGGTGTCAAAGTATTAACTGTGCAGTGCCAACTTGATGTTTTTGGGAAATGTTTCCTGATTTAATTTTTCAGGTAAAATGTTAATGGGCTATTGTGGAGTTATTTCTGTTCTTGTGGCTTTAATTTAGTACAATTTCATTGACTTTATGCTTCAGCTAATAAGCTGCAATATATTTAAATGTTGAAAATCCTGTGTTTAGGCTGAGATTTTAAAAGCACTTTATGGAAAGGCCTGCCTCTGTTAAGCATTTCTCTAATAAAGCCTACCATGTGGATGTATTTTTAGACAGAACTCTTGTTAAGCTGTCTAAAAAATTTAGCCATTTGCTAAATTGTTTTAACAAATTTTCAGTGTTTGGATTTAGAGTAATTAGATCACACAATTCTTTGATTTGTTCAAACGTGTTGTAGCATTTCTACTCAGATTTTGACACTTGTTTTGAGCATTTTAAGTTCTTAATGCAAGTAATGTCTTCAGATAAAGCATTTTAAGAATTGAAATTGATATGTAGTCTGGAAAAATACCTATTACATGATCAAGTATGCAATGGTGTCAGAACAACAACAAAAGGTTTAATGGGAGACAGGAAATAAGCTGCATTTTGAGGGAAAGATTGGTGAATCCAACAAATATTACGCAGCTTTAAGTGGCAAATGGTATTTGTTTCTCACCTCCCAAAATAGATGGCAGCCTTCAACCACATTATTACTCAGCAGAGAGCTGAATAAATTTTATCCTTGTTCCTTTAAGCTGAGCTATGTTCAGATTATGTTTCAAGAATTCATAAATTTCTTTGTCTGACTGAAAGCAGTTTTATTTGAGTACTTTATAGTCATAATTTGAACAGTTTGGGGAATAATTATTATTCAGAGGAACTGTGTAGTGCTGCTTCTGTTTCCTACTTGAATTATGACAACATCTAATCAGTGTCTTAGAAGGTCTTTTCTGTGCATGTTCACAAGAATATAGGGGCCTGTTACAACTAGAGGTAACAAACAATAACTTATGCTTTGAATTCTGAGGATTGTTTACTGTGTGTCAGCCATATAAGTGGTTCTTCTGCTATAGGTGCCCATGTGTCTGTGTGAAAGTAACTTGTAGACACTACAGACCACAATTTTGAAATGTGCTTTCTCTTTACACCTATGTTTGTGAAACTTGCATGTTTGTTTGCTTGTTTTTTAACAACTGCAATAAAAATAATGTGCCTGAAGAGAATGTATTGTCAAAGATCCGTGTGGGATTCCTTGTGAAAAAAACTCCATAATATTTTCCCAGTTTTAAATCTTGGTGCCATTGAATAGCTTCCCAGTTTTATACCTAACATGAGTAAGGTTTGGTCATATTTCAGAGTCTGATTATCTAACTTTCTTCTTTATCACCCATGTATTGTTTTAAAACTTACAGCCTTATCCTAGGCTGTCTCTCCCACAGCTCCCTGTAATAATCTGATGCTTGGCAATGCCTAGAGAACTAATATGTTAAGATCTCTGCCTGTTGTAATTACTGCCATCTCCTTGGATTGTTTCTTTCTCTCCCTGTCATCAGTGTTCATTTACTGCTCCGTAGCAGAGGGTATCAGCTGTTTGAAAACAACATGATACCTATCTTTAAGTGCACTTTTTTGAGACTAAAACCCCTGTGCATTACTCTATTATCAGAAAGAAAATGTTATTAAACAAACTTCTCTTTCAAAATTAAATGCAAATCTTATCTTAAACTAGAGCATACCTTGACAACATATTTGAACACATGTGCAACATTACTACTCACATATGCAAATAAATAGAGGACATTAATGATTTGGCCTGAGGGTCAATTAAGAAGTCCCTGCCTGGGTCACAAGTATACTTACTCATATCCTGTGCCTTTACCCCCTAGGTTTGTTTGTTTATTCTTGGACAGTACTGCAAAGAGGGTATGGTTTACAACTTAAGACAGCTCCACTTATGAATAGTGTTGGGTTTTCTGAATACAGATGAGCACAAAAATGTAAAACGATTGTTCACAGCCCCACAATCCGCTGGGTAATGTCCATTGGGTCCACTGCTGATGTGCTCAGTAATGAAGACAAATTGAGCAGGTTCTTCTGTTCATTAGCTGTATAATGCTTTATAAACAATAAGACAAATTTTAGAAAGTGGAATTTAAACGGACAGCATCTGGCTAGATATGCAGTCTTGTTTAATTGAAGACCAACACAGATTATTTTTTATACAACTCCCAGAATATAAAATTTCCAACTGAAATGAATTTTTAAACAAGCATTCCCTTGTGGTGCATATAACCCAAACATTGTATTAGAACCAGAAAATGAAAAGCAGTTGAAAGTCTAAACAAATGTATAAATGGCTAGTTTATTTGCACTTCTGAAGTAAATGGGAAAAGTAAGCAAGCAGAATTATTGGCCAAATGGAAGGTCAATTTGGTCAATTTAAAACATTCTTCTAACTTCAGTAATCAAACGTGATGTATGTAATATAACCAAGGACAGATTTTTTTTTTTCTTTTCTTGGTATGATTTTTAAACCTGATATATTTCCTGTAATATGAAGTCTATAGAGATATCCCAGACTTGGAAATGCTACATACCTGAATGTGTTTAGTTGTGAGAATTAAAAGAAAATTAAATATTTTTTGCCTTAATTGCCACAGTAATTGCAATGAATATCTAGTGATGCTATATATGTCGATAGTGCTTAGAACGCTGACTTAGTTCCAGGCCCAAACTTCTGAAGTCTACTGAAGCCTTTCTTTGTTCTGCTTGTTAACTTCAAGGTTGTCTGTAACTGACCCAATTAGATATGCAAAGAGTATAGTTACAAGAATTATTTCTGTCCTGTTGTTTTACATATCGTTTTGTTGCCTTTTTGGCAATTTTTCCTTGAATTAGTGCCACTGATGATTTTACTTATTTTTCATTCCTCCCTTGTTGCTGAACTGTGAAGAAAAGACAGTCTTCAAATTCTGTCAATGTGTTTGCCATGTAGGCATGCAACTCTGGGCACAAAATATATAGATCCTTTCTTGGTCTGGCCATATGTGAAAGTCGGTTATGAAATGAACTCTTCTACCTTTCAGTTTACATATGCTGGAAGGAGTAGGTTGTTCAGGATAATGTTAGTCAGGGAAACCAGATTATTGAGGTAGACAGGACTGAAGCAAGAAAAAGGGCCACCAGCTTTAGCAGAAACTGGTATTCCAGAATAAAGAGCAGAGCAACTCCTGATGCAGAATTAAAGTCATTAGGCTTTGTGTCTGGTAATGAGCTTCAGGCAGCACAAACCTATCTGACTCCAGACTTTAAATCAGAATTGCGTTCTTGGCAATGGATTCGAGTATCCAACTCTCACAGGCTGCTGTTTCCTCCTACCTTCTCAAGAGCTACAGCTTTGGAGAAACAGAGTAAGGGGAATTAAGTCTCATCTGTCATTAATCTTAAAGTAGTCATACATTTATTTTTCATTCATTACTAAATTAAGCTGTTTCACTACACATTCAGTGACTTGCCTGTTAGTATCTCTTGTCCCAGATGGGGCTATCAAATGGCTCCTCCTGTAAAGGATGCTGTTTACATATTAGTTCTATTCAGACACCTCTATTTCAGCAGACTGTTAAAGTAGTTATTGAGCTTAAAATTACTTGCTGTCAGGAGCCTCGGAACTGGCTGTGTAGTACTGATATTTTAATCTTTATTTTCCTGATCTACATTCAAATTCCACAGAATTGCAGGTTTGAAATCCTAAACAGCTTTTTTTTCTGTGTAGTTTCTCTGCAGCTATGGAATGAACATTCTGTCTTTCTATACTCCTGGCTTCCATTTGTACTGGGTATTATCTCAGTCTGTAAGGGGGAAAAAGGCCACTGACAAGTATTTGACTTTTCTGGGATAAAGCTACTGGAGATTTTAAAAGTGTTGAGAAGTTTTGCTGCCTATTGTTCAAATAAGGTGTAAGTCAGTGATGTCAACATAATGTGCTGAGGAGATGTCACATACTTGCAATTGGCTACCTCTGACTAGCCAAGCACAGCTGGAAACATGGAAAACAGATGTTGCTTTCAATCAAGCAAGGGTCAAAGCAATCTTGGGATAGAATGTCTGTATTTCTCTATCCAAAAAATAATCCTTGGGTAGTTTCAGTGGAACAGTAATTATTTTAGCAGCTTTACTCTCTTTTTAAATGTGCAGTGTTATGCCTATACAACAGAGCAACAAAAACCAGAGGCATGCATCCAAGCAACATGGTATGATTATTAAGAAAAGGATCCAAACAAAAGAACATCATTGGCTAAATTTAGAGAGCCACACTTGGTAACTCTGTAATCCTTAACAATATATACTAAACAGATCCTTCTACTGACTATAACATAAAAATTTGAAAACACATGGCTGAAGTCTGCTTTGTAAGCCTGAAACCAGTCACTTCATGTCAGCCGTCAGTTTATGGGTCTTTATCCTAAAAGAATTCTGTGTTCTTTATAGTTTGTTCTCTGTATATCATCCACAAAAGATTGAATAGATTTGCTTCATGGCTGGCATGTAAAGAGGAGAACTTGGAAACAATGCATTGTACATATTCCAGTGTGGACTGCACAGAAGCTTAGAAAAAGAACCAAGGCTTTGCTTCCTAGATACAAATGCATAGTTGTAAATCTGGGCCTGGTTCACAGAAATTAGAACTAAGTTTCTTTCCCTGAAATGGCAACAGCTTACAGAGGCTGAAATCTAGCAGTAGGATATTGTCAAGAAAGGCTTACTCAGGAAAAGCAAGCAGACGCCTTGTAAGCAATTTATTAGCAAAGCTCCTGGTAGGCAAAAATTCAGTATTACCTCTACAGCTGAAAATAAGAGAATGAGAAAAAAAGCAAAAATGTTTGCCCTGAACTTGTTGCTTCCTGAAAGAGAAGCATACACCCATGGGTAGAAAAATGGCAGAGCAAAATTTTTGCCTTAGAGCCTTTCTGATAGAAATAGAAAGCTGAATTATCTTAGTATATAAATTTATTTACCATGTAGTCAAGAAGTAAATGGTTGCTTTAGTTCACTTGTTTACTTACTGTTTCCAAATATGAGGTATGAGGTATTTGGTTGTTCAAGTTTGACTGTGGGTTTTTTTTTTCTTTGGTTGGTTGGTGGGGTTTTTTTTAGGTGTTTTTTGTCTGTTTGTTTATATTTTTTTATCTTGTTCATTCTTTTTGGTTGGGGTTTTATTTGTTAGTAGGTTTCCCCAGCCAGTCTAGGTAACTTGTTGCAGTGCTGCACTAGCTTCCTAAAGAAGACATTTTCACCTAAAGGTATTCCCTAGTTTTCCTTAGCTTCACTGTTCTTTGCCAAGACTGAGTGTATTTATCAAAATTTTAGATAAATTCTGCTCTGAAACAGTATAATCTGGCCTAAATTACTATGTAGCCAGAGAAAAGCAGTTTTCATTTAGTAAAAAAAAAAAAACAACAAAAAAAGAGGATGTCTAGGTTTTCAAATGTAGAATATAGTGCAGGCTCAATTATCTGAATGTTAACAGAAACAGTGGCAGTGGCATACTCAAAGAGTTGAGGGAATCTTTGGTGTAATTAATAAATGCCATGGGACGTAACCCTATTTCATATGACTGGCATTATACTCTTGCTTGAGAAAATAATCTTATTTCTTCATTGCAGTATGAAATTCATGACAGATAGAAAGATTCTCTGTGCAGAAGTTCATGTCTTCAGTTTTGTGAGACAAGTGAAAATTTATTAGAGAATCATGAGATTGATTATGTTCATCAAACATACGAAATGAAAGTGTAAGGATTTGGATCTTCCAGAGACTTTGATGCCCTTTGTAATTTCTCAAGAAATTTGCACCATAAAGGGTTTTTGAAAAGGTGCCATACTGGCAGAATTAGAGAATAAAATTTCTATGTCCAAAATGGTGTTATTCCCACACTGTGATTTAATTTGCTCTGATGGGGCTAGGTCATTTATGCAGTATGTGTTCAGTTTCCACACTTACTCAGTCCTGCTACTAGAAGGATTCCAACACATTCATTAAGCCTCATGCATTTTTTTTTAAATGGATGTGTGTCTTCTAGAAGCTGGTGGGATTACTTACTCATTTCACATATATTACAATGCTAAGTTGAAGCAACTTGCATTTACTATTGACCTGCTTGGGATTCTAGCCAACAATCAAGCAACAAAAAGCTCCATATTCTACACTGATTTTTGAAGCTGCTCCTCTCTAGAGGTGAAATATTTTTAAACACTCATTCAAGAAATAATTTAATTGATCTTTCAGCTTCTATTATTCCCTCTCCTCAGGAACCAGTGACCGAAATTAACTCTATTCCCACTGCAGCCACCTTCCTTTGATATTGCATGCATAGAAACTTGTCAGCCACTGGATTAAATTAGTGAAAGTCGATCTGGGGTTAAATTAGACTATCACTGTGTGAAGTGAAGACATATTTTAGTCTGACTAGTTATATACAAAAGCAAATAGCATAAAGAGCTGATAATTTCAAAAATGTGAGTGGCTAACTTGAAAGTATTGCACTTCACCAAACTCTTGATCAGGATTTTTCATAAAAATGTTTTGTACTTGCCACTGCTTTTGGTCATTATACTTCAAATCCAGTGCAGGAAAATGCTTTTAACTTGAATTTTTAATTTTATAAGGCCAAAGGTGAAATATCTGAGCAGTTATAAATGCTCTTTCAAATAAAATACATTCCCAGAATATGTTTTGGGTCATAGAATAGTTTGGGTTGGAAGGGACCTTTAGAAGTCATCTAAGCCAATCCACTACCGTTCCCTGGCAATGAGCAGGGACATCTTCAACTAGATCTGGTTGCTCAGAGCCCCACCCAGGCTGACACTGAACATCTCCTGAGCAGCCTGTTCCAGTGTTTCACCACCTTCAGTGCAAAATAAATAAATAAATAAGCTACTTATATCTAGTCTGAATCTACGCTCTTTTAGTTTAAAACCATTACCCCTTGTCTTATCACAGCAGGTCTTACTAAGAAGTCTGTCCCAATCTTTCTTATAAGCACCCTTCAAGTACTGAAAAACCTATCAAGGATGATTTTATGCTGAATAATGTCTTGACAAAAGCAGGTTTAAGAGTACTAAAAACAGTGGAAGCTCTCTATTCTTTTTGCCTTTTTAGTTAAGAGTATTAAACCAGTGGAAGTTCTCTATTCTTTTTGCCTTTTTAGTTGTTCTTTGATTTCTGTTCAAGGTCAGGCTCAGAATCATTTCCCATAGCTGTGATATGCATAACAGTTCTCATCTATGTGGATCATCTTAACATCTGGTAAGCAGTGAACTCGTGCTATAACCATTGATCAGTGAAGAACTGAATAGGGGAGGACATTAGTGTTGCACAGGACTACAATTGGTGTTTGGTGGTTGTTTTTTGGTTTGGTTTGGTTTTTTGCTTGTTTGTTTGTTTTTTCTTTAATCTCTTCAGGCACTTGCAAATGAACAGACATTTTGTCATCCTCTGTCAGTTCAGTGAATTTCTCTGGTTTCCAACAGCTTAACGGAGTTAGTGCAATTGTGACTTGTATCATCAGCCAAAAATATTCAAGGATAAGCTTGCATGATCATCAGCATGGCAAAATATAATATGGTAGGACAAGTCAAGAATTATGGGAGGAATGATTTCATATTTAGACTGACTGCTTAAGAGATATGTAAACTGGGATTTGCAAGGAATGGGAAAGAACCCTTACAAGCCTGTTTCTGACTACTATATAATGAAACTCTCATGTAATGGTGTTTGCAAGCCTAAAATGCTGGCTGCAATCTGTGTGCAGTCCTCAGTTGTGAATATGAGTCTTCCACACTTACCACACTGATACAGCTGCCTTCAGTTAAAATTTGTAAGAGAGGAGAATAAAATTATTTATCTGTCCAAACAAGATGCTAGGTCACTTTGGTGGCTGGGTACCAACTAATGCTTACATATACAGAGATACTCACAGCCTTCCTATGATAAATAACGGAATATCTGAGTCTCATATGCCAGTTTGATCAGTTTGCTTACTTAATGTTACTTTATTAATTTAATGTCCTGCCCTGATAATTTTTGTTGGAACGTTCCCTGTTTAGTTCATATCACAGTACCATTTGACGTGTGTGGGCCTGCTTGCCACTTTCTCCATAATCGTTTGAGCACTGCTTCCACAGCTAGAAGCACTGTCCCTTCATCTCGAAAGGCAAGTTGGCAGTCGAAGTTGCCAACACTAATTATCAATATCAACAGCAAACGTTGTGTAGCTGTTTTACATATATTGCAAATAGCAAACAATGTTTATAATATGTTTAGTAACTATGGCAACCACAAACAGCTGAGTTTTAAAACATAGGATGGACTCCTTTGCAGATTAATTGCTGTGCCTTTTTATCAGACACCATGGAGTTAGTAATCTATTATACATCTATGCAGAGAATACCTTCAGAAATACCCCTAAGAAATGACTTGGAAAAAATATGCACTGTAGGGATTCCTTAGGCGCTGTGCCTTGCTGATGTCCATATTGAAGTTGCTCAGCTGGTAAATAAAACTCTAATAGTCATCCATTCTGTCTGAGCTCTGCCCATAAAATTATACACTTTGTTACACATCATACACATCATTACCATTAACAGAAATGAAGAACTACAAAAAGGTACAGGGTTGGAGAGAGGACTTTCACCCTATTGATACCCATGAGCATCCAGTGTCTTAAGGCTATTTCCTTGAGTGCAGTAGTTTAATGGCTGGTTTTGCTACCCTTTAGAACAGCTATTTTCAGCTCTTTCTCAGGTTCCTAATCCAAAGGTGGCCTAGTCAAAGGAATTAAAACTATTCTAATAGTGATTTTGAAGTGTGTAATTAATTAATGTTGTCTATGTACAGTCATAAACACCTGGCTTTAAATAGGCAGGTAGTACCTATGTTTGATCTATCTAATCAAGATAGTTCTGTTACGCCTGATACTGGTCTTTGATTTTCTTGAATACATTTTTTATTATGAGCCATATGCTCCTGGTGTTTCTGTGTATTTTGCAAAAGCTTGCATTTACATAATTGGTGGTATTCATTTGAAGGATGCCAAAGGTTGTGCACTACTCTTGCTAAATCATTAACAGTAATATATCTTATAGCTGCTTGAGGATTAATTTTTTACAAAATATCCCAGTCCACTAATAAGATCTGAATAGACTGTTGTCCCTTACAGGATCCCACTATCATTCTCCTCTAACATCCACTGGAAGAGCAGAATCATGGTCACTGTAATAGAAAATATGGTCCAAAATAATAATTTTTGAAGGGAGATAATTTAGGCTGCATAAATCTTGGCACAAAGAGAAGGCCATGGTAATAAGGGTGCTTAATATTTATAAACAAGAGACAAAAATCCTAAATAATTTTAAAACCCACATTTGACATTAATGTCTTGTACATGGTTTCAAATTATAACACTTCTAAAGCTCCCATTCTTAATGTGAATTCTCATTCCAATTTAGTTTGGAAAACTGTGCATTTCAATGAAACAATTAAATAGACAAATGAAAGTCATATCAGCTTATTAGAAGACTTAACAAATTTTGAGTCAGAAGCCTATAATAAAATACATCAGGTCAATAATGTTAGACCTTCAGTTGTTCTGTGTTCTTAGCTAGCAGTATTCCATTACAGCTATTGATTGACTGAGAAGTAGGTAAGCGTATCATGGGTTGTTTTGGGTTTTTTTTTTTTCATTCTTTTCATAGGTCTACACTTCAAATATGAAGGATCTCCCTTTTGTACATATTAAGATCACACATGCTGTTAAATAATGATGGATGATGAACATTGAGAAAGGTGAAGAGCCAGAATTCTAGCAGATGAACTCCTGACTAAGATTCTGAAATTGACTCTGCCTACAAACAGATGCAGAGGAGGAAATTTTATTTCAATATTATTTATTATTAATATGGCAAGGACTGTATTAAAACCAGAGGAAAAATAAGAAACCAAAATCCTATCCACAGAACAAACTACCCCAATCCTGTTCCCCTTTGCTGTAAATACATGTAAAAATACATGTAAATAGACTGTAAAAACCATGGCTTTTATTCAGGCTTCAGGTGTCCATGACCAAAAATGAAAGGCAAAGCATCACTTTCCAGAGGACAGCTCTTCCTTGTGCCTTACTTGATGCAAAAATTAGCAATGTTCATGTTCATGCGTCATGCTCAGTATTGCCTCAGACCAAATATCTGTCTTGTACTTAAACCTCACTGGCTTTCTAGTGAAAGGTCTGATCTAACAGGAGGTTCTGAGCATAGCAGAGCTGCTGATAGAAACATACATCTCACTCAGAGCAGTTACAACCACTTTCTTTAAACTGAAAAGAAAAGCAGTATCCTTCTTTTAGGCATCATCTGGTAGCTAAAATTGGTTGGCTGAGAAGCTTGAACAGTAGAGTTCACTGTTGCCCTCAGGCTGGAGACATTTAAATTGGCACTGTTATCTCTCGGGGGAGAGCCTTGACTTAGAGTTAACAGCTATTTGGGTCCAAGTAGGGCATTCTTTTAAGGCACTTCTGGCATCTAAACCAGCTCTGCTTCTATCTTGTTGAATCTAGGTCACTATGCAACAAGCAATGCAATATTTAAAAGGGGAACAACCAGCAGAGACGTCATTGAGTTTAAAGTACCCAAGTGAAAGCAACTCGTTGCTGACAAGCCCTGGCAGCAAGACCAATTTCTGCATTTTACATTAGACAATTCTTGAAGAAAAATGGAAAATAATCCTGAAATCATGGTCTGGATTCCAGCATTTACCAGCATCAGCGTGGGGATATTTAGATGCTTTACCAAATGTGTAGAAAGCCTAGAAGCCTCATGGTTTTAAATTTCACTTTCAGGCCAACTTCCCTAAGTACAGACTTTTCAGTGCCTAAATTGTAGGCAGTGAAGTCCTCTATTGGACCTGGCCCCATATCTCTTCACGAGATGGTCATGGTTTTGTTCCCAGGAGAATCCAGGTGTGCTTACGTCTGTGTATTGAATTTAGAATCAAACGGGTTGTGGGAGAACATATTTCACATATATCCTATTTCCTTTACAGAAACTGGCCCCCACTATTATTTCAGTCATCCTTAAAAACTGTGGATGAGGAAAAGTACTGATGAAATATTACTTTTACAGTTATGTACCACTGACATTGTTATGTATATTCATAGACATCAGAATAAGCATTAAAATACTTTATTACCAAGATTACTTAAAATGAAGTTCTGTCCACAGTAAGAAATATATCCTGCAGATCTGAGGGATGCTGGACTAGAATTTTTAGACACAGTTCTGTCCCTTAATTTATTCCAGCATTAAGAACAGTATCTGAGATACTTGAGGGATTATAAAGAACAAAGGAAGATAGGGATGCAGAATACTGGCTAGAAAAAGTCCTAAGTTTCCAAAGCTGCTCTATTAAGCCATATATTTTGATGAACTGATGAAAAGCCATAAACATGAGAGGGTGAGACTTGAGTGGTATAAATCACTGCAGCTTCATTTTTCCTGCAGCTGAGGATCTTTTCTACATGCTTTGTTATTGTTCAGCCATAAAATTTTGACTAACTCACAGTTTGTTTACAGCACAGCAACAGCTGAATGCTGTCAGACTAAACATCCCAACCGTCTGCCTGGTCATTCCCATTGGCCAGAGGAAGGTGCCTAAGGGTAGATGCAGGAACAGTGCACAGGTTGGCATTTGCCAGCAGTATCCTACCAGACATTAATAGTTTGCAGTTCAGAGACTTTCTGATCCTAGTTGGGTCTTTTTTTTGTTGTTCTGGGTGGGGTGTTTTTCTCTCCACTCTCATATGGTACACCTTTCTGAAAGCATTAAATGATCACCAGCTGCTAGCATACTCAGATAGCTTAAACCTACCTAGGTCTAGGTTAGTATTAGGCCTCTGTGAAGGCATAGTCCAGAGGACCTTTGTATGGCACAGAGCAACGGCCTGTGCAGTACCAGCCGATAAGTAGAACAGCTTAAAGTAGAATTTAGACTGTCTGATTAAGCTGTACTGGTTTATGAGACCTGCTTGACAATAATGAATGATACCTGTGATTCAGAGAACACTTGAAACATGGAAGTAAACCCAGGGTGATTATCTCAGTGGCAGTCCAAGTTACGCCTGGGTGTTTCTTAAAAGATCCTGTGGGAAGCATTGCTGAAATGCCAGAGGTTAAAAGTACAGTGTTCCGAGGCGCATGACAGACAGTAGGAGATCAATGGGAGTTTAGCAACATGAGTCCTTGTTCTCACTTCAGGGTTACAAACCTTATGATACTGAAACCTTTTGACTGACCCAGACTCCAGCAAAGTTTGCCTTTTAAGATGCTGGAACATATGCAATTTGCATGCCATGTACATTTCCCCTCTTCTTTTTCCCAAATATAATAGCTGTAGTTATGGGCCTGTGGACATGAAGGAGGGATTCATTCTGTGTAATCAGTACAAAACTTCCACTGAGCACTATAAAGCTGTAATCGTAATTTATACCTTTAGCAGAAGAAACTATAATTGCTAAAAATCCAAGTGACTCAGGCTTTATACTTCTTATTCTTTGGGCTATTTCACCCTGTAAATATTCCCACTTATTATTTTTCTTTCAGTACCAGGAATTTGAATGGTTTCTAATAAAGGGTCACATGATGTTATTCTGCATATAAAACATTCCCATAATGGTGTTGATCCTTTTGCCTTTCATGCCTATTCAACATGTTGTCAGGATTGGCATCTGCCATGAACACTTCACTTAATCTAATTCATATAAGTAGTTTCAATATAGTCAGTAGACATACTGTTATCTGCTAGATTAGGGATTTAAAGATCTGGACTTGACCTTTCAACCTCAGGAAATAGGTATATGAAACATTAGATCACAGGCTATGTTATTCCATTAATGGAATAAAATTTTTACTTTTACTGTTGACGATGAGAAATTACCCTTTGTCATTCTGTTCAGAAAATGCCCCAAAGTTTCTAGCTATATCATACATTGTTTTTACTACACGTGCATTAGGTTCACCTTTACTAGTAAGGTTTTTAAAATGATTCAGCCTCCTTTTATTTGACTAAATCCTTGTGGCTGCCATGTAAGTCAAGCTTGCTACAGTGCAGATTTGTTCAAACATACCTCAAGAGTTTCAGGTGAGCTCTCTGTTTCTCTCCACTTCTAGCAGCACAGAGAGTAAAAATCACAGTTTGAAAATGTGCCTAAGGATAGTGGGAATCACAATGAAAGAATGTGTTGAATATATTGGTGAATAGATTGGTGGCGGGAGAGATTAATAATAAAACCCCCAAAAGTAAATAAATAAAAATCTCTAGTTACTATGCTGACTTTTGAGATACCCTTGGGGGATAAGTGGGAAACAGAAGGGTTAAGCATGGAAAAAGAAATAGATGCTGCAGTCTTTATTTTCTGCATGACTCCAGAGGTACTGCAGCCAGCTGTTTCAGATTGAATTGGACTTATAATTTGTCTCTTGGGTCTGGCAAGGAATTAAGCAGCAGTAACCAGTCTCCTATGGGTTATCCATTCTCAATATCTAACATAGCTACAATATGAAGGCCAGATCCTCAAAGACGTGTAAGAGTTGTGTGAAATGGATTGTGAAATACCTTTGTTTTGAGGTCCATACTATGTATTTTTCAGTTTGGGCTTTTTGTTGGCTTTTTAAGACAGCATATACAATGTTGACTAGAAGTTCACTATTCCAACACTGGTGGAGGGTGATCATAGAGCCTGATGCAAATAAAAATGTTTTCTGAATAAAGCCTAAACATGCAGACAGTGCCTTCTGCAGGGGCCTGCTTAAGCCTTTTTATTTTCTATTCTCTGGCAATGTCTGAGCAGGATTCTTATGAGAAGAGAATATTAATGTGTGCCTCAGTGTGCTGGAGCTTGGTACTAGTTTCTTCCCCCAAGTTACTCAATTTGTGTCATTTGGGGAGAGAGCTTTAGCATGGCTGTTTTAAAAATATAGTGCCCTTTCAGAGAAAAATTACTAGAAGAGAGTGCATGAACAATCTTTTTATTTCTCAGGGCTGTGTTGAAACAGGGCTGTTTAAACTCTCTAGTGATGTGCAACAGCAGAAGTTGAGAAGCTCTGGAGAACCCAGAAAAAATTTTTCATTATAACCAGAAGTGATAAATTACAGTAACACATAAGAACACAATTGTTTTGGGTTTAACTTTCAATAATACAAATATTATACAATATCGATAATATGAAAGATTATATCCTACTATAACCATGAGGTCCATGTATATAACTAGCAGCATTCTTCTGCAATAATTACTTCTTGCAAAATGCAGTTTGTTGTTTTAGGTTTTGGGTTGTAGTTGTAAAAATATATGTACTTAAGTACATATAAATACTGCCTTAAGCTCTGAGTGGGAGAATTTGTGGCTTGTAATGTACCTAGTACAGGATGTGTTATGGCTGTCACTTTATGGCTTGTAAGATGATTTTTTCAGTTGACTCTGACAGCTCTTTATATATAAACACCTGCTCCTCACTTCTACCAGGAGCAGATTCTCATGCAGGTTTGATTTTTCAGTTTGTGAGGCATATTTTCCCATAGTACATCAGCAGTGGGCATGCTGAAAATTGGCTTTTCCAACTGGATACAACCATAGAAATAGTTGGCTTCATCCATGGCAATTATCACCTCAAACTCCTTGAAAAATCTCACTTCCCAGGAGTTTGAAAATCGAAGGTCTGTCATTCCCCTAATGTGCTCTGTATTTAATTGCAAGGAATCCATATGCTTTCATGAATTTTTGTCTATATTTCAACAGTAGCTTAAAGAAAAGTGAGGGTAGTGATTTTTTTGTGTATGGTTTTGTGGTTTTGGTGGTATCTTTTTGAGCATTTTTTGTGGGTTTTTTTTTTCTTTTCTATTTTAAAGAAGGGAGCAGAAATGACAGTAGGAACACAAATTTACAGTTCTTATTTGATCAAATCTCACAAACACTGCATTTTTACTATCAGCTCTCAAACTAGTTTCACTCCACATGACTTAGCAGAAAGCATATTTCAAGGAGAATAGCATCACTAGACACTAAATATCAAAATGAATACCATTTTTGTCTGAATAATTTAACCCTGTAAATGTTCCTACCTTACACCTTTGTATGAGCAGTCTTCCAGGCTTCAGTGTGATCACAGGGGATGGGAAGAAAGTGCTGAGGAGCAGTAGTTTGCAACTGACATCTGTGTTTCCTCAGTATTTTTCAATTTTCTTTTCCCTTAAAATGTAGGTCTCATAATACTAAACAGGACTGTGCAATTCTTAAGGCTTGCCTCAGAGCAAGAAATAGCTATATATTTCATCATGTATATATGCCATTGTATATATGCCATGTATATATATATGTGTATGTATGTATAACATTGGCTGAGGGAAAGGACTGCTGAGCATCCTACAGCAATGGGTTTAATGCAAGATTTGGGGTAGATGTGTTTAATCACCTGTAAAATAGGTGACTAAAAGTTTGCATTCAGATTTTTATAGTCTTAACTTATTGTCTGAGTGCATTCTTATTCTGCTGTAGCTACCTGCTAGTTGACCAGCTAGTTGTTGGTTCATTAAGTAAAATGACCAACATGAAATATACTGTACAAGATAAGTGCTTGGTACGAATATTCAGTTTATAAACCTCTCCCATATTCAGAAAACAACCTTTAATCTTTAGACCAATTGAGAAAGTAGTCTAATTCAGGTAACTTAACATACACCAATTTTGTTTTAGCATCAGATATATCAATTACTTAACAAGTATTTCCTTTCTTTTTCAGTGAGTATTGAGCCTGTTGTAAAACCAAAGCTAATCTTTACTCAGTTTTCCCCTCTTACCACATTACAGAATAATGTTTCCTGCAAGTAGCGTGTTGTACTAGAGCATTTGCCTCTTGTATGAATAAACTGCCAGATAGCCTTATCAAACAGTCAGTTTATTCCATTGACAAATTTACTATGTTATCAGTTATTTGCTCAAGGATAGTTTTATTATATACAAATCATTGACATAAATTGGGGCAGAATGAATTTATTAAAGGGTCTACATTCATCTTTCACCATTTGGTATGTCTTTTTTATAATGTAATGTATTTACTTCTAGAATATTTATTTGAGAGTCCCGTTCTAACTACAGGATTTGTCAGGGTTGGGATAATGCTGATTTTTTTTGTTTTTAACATGCTGAACCCTCTAGCTGGTCTGAGTTCAGAATTCATGAAGCAGCTAGAGAGTTTCGACCTGAGATAAGGGAGTTTAAAACTTGTACTTCTGTTTAACTGGAATTGACCTTTTAAAGTGCAAGACACAAAAAATTCAGATCCTTACACATAGAATCATAGAATGATTTAGGTAGGAAGGGACTTTAAAGATCATCTAGTTCCAACCCCGCTGCTGCTGGCAGGGACACCTTCCACTAGAGCAGGATGCTCAAAGCCCCACCCCTCCTGGCCTTGAACGCTTCCAGGGATGGATAAAGAACTGGCTGGATGGCCGCATGCAAAGAGTTGTGGTCAATGGCTCAGTGTCTGGCTGGAAGCCAGTGATGAGTCCCTCAGGGNAGGGATGGATAAAGAACTGGCTGGATGGCCGCATGCAAAGAGTTGTGGTCAATGGCTCAGTGTCTGGCTGGAAGCCAGTGATGAGTGGTGTCCCTCAGGGATCGGTGTTGGGACTGGTCTTGTTCAACATCTTTGTCGCTGACATGGACAGTGGGATTGAGTGCGCCCTCAGCAAGTTTGCCGATGACACTAAACTGTGTGGTTCGGTGGATATGCTGGAGGGAAGGAATGCCATCCAGAGGGACCTTGGCACGCTTGTGAGGTGGGCTGAT
>NDXB01011518.1:32318-37088 GCA_002631895.1 Agapornis roseicollis | reverse complement strand
TAATTTTATAAAAAATAATTTTTAAAAATTTTTTTTTTTTTTTTTTTTTTAATGAGTAGTTCCATATCTAATATCTTGGAAGCTGAACTTTTCTCTTTAGTCACATAGGTGACAGGGTGATCACAAGCTGTGTCTCAGCCTGGTGCCATCAGAAGTGAAAAACTGGGCAGCACCCCCATCTCTTCATCATATGGAAGATGAGAAAGATGACGTAGGGCATGGTATCAACATCTTGGCTGACCTCATGGAGGAAACATGTGCATATACCCTTATCTACTGCCCTCTATTTCTGCTAATGTGGTCACTCAAAAAGGTAACGGAGACTTGATGCTACCCTACTGGAAGTCACCAACGACCATTTTGCTCCCTGACTTCAAAATGCAGTCTTTGCTCTTCAGTCTCTCATCAAAAAAGGCTCTTAGGAATGGTCCTGATGGCATCAGTGCATTGAACATACTATCAAACTTGTCAAACACTGACATATGTTGCTCTACCTGAGGATTTTGAGCAGGTCCAGGATCCTGTAATTCTTTCTTGCATAGGTGCTTTACCCTCAAAATAGTCTTGATTGGCAGAAGGATGGTTCTTGCAAGGCTAAAATCTTCACAGCAAAGAAAGTGATTAACTTGACCGATGATAGGTGGATATTTGTAAACTAAAACGGACAAATTCACGAAGTTTTGGGTTACTGAGCACAGGAATGCTAAACTCATTGATTCCCAGTGTTAAGTGAATAACATCCTTACTACATCTACTTAATCATAAAATCATAGAATAGTTGGGGTTGGAAAGGCCCTTAAGATCATCTAGTTCCAATCCTCCTGCCATAAGCAGGGACACCCCAGATTAAACCATGCCATGCAAGGCTTCATCTAACCTGGCCTTGAACACTGTCAGCAATGGAGCACTCACAACTTCCTTGGGCATCCCATTCCAGCATCTCACCACCCTAACAGGAAAGAATTTTTTCCTTATATCCAATTTAAACCTCTCCTGCTTAAGCTTTAACCCGTTACCCCTTGTGCTGTCACTATAGTCCTTAATGAAGAGTCCCAGCATCCCTANTTTTCCTTATATCCAATTTAAACCTCTCCTGCTTAAGCTTTAACCCGTTACCCCTTGTGCTGTCACTATAGTCCTTAATGAAGAGTCCCTCCCGAGCATCCCTATAGGCCCCCTTCAGATACTGGAAGGCTGCTATGAGGTCACCACGCAGCCTTCTCTTCCGCAGGCTGAACAGTCCCAACTTTCTCAGCCTGTCTTTGTATGGGAGATGCTCCAGTCCCCTGGTCATCCTCGTGGTCCTCCTCTGGACTTGTTCCAACAGCTCCATGTCCTGCTGATGTTGAGGACACCAGAACTGCACACAATACTCCGATTTTCAGTTGAAATTATTTTCTCTAGAAAATTAGAGGGTTCCCTCAGAATCCTTTTCTTTTTAATATCAGTGTTTTCAAAACACTTGCCACTGCCACTTACCAGCAATATACTTTTTCTTTTGAAACTAAGTTTCCTAAGTGCACAAAATATCTGCAATTTATACATGTAGCACTAACACAATGGGACATTAAATCCAACACAGCCTCTAGATCCTGCTGAAACACAAATTAATAATGATAAGGAGGATCTTTATGCCATGGGAGCACAACTTCATATTTAAACATTATTTTTAGGATTCCCTGGTTCACAAACAGATACCAAAACTGTCAGATGAGATTCCAGCTGTTCCTCTTAGGTCAAATTCATGGTTATTTTGCAAATGTTCATTAGGATTTTAAGCTGTAAGGGGACTTGATGGAACATTGCTGAAGATTCACCTTCCAGAAGCACACAAATGGTTCATGGAAATGGTGATGCACTTTATGGATATAGATACTCCTAGTAGCAGACTTTTAAGTGGTATTCCCAAGAAATGGCTGCTGAATAGTATTCAGTATGTCCCAATTATTGTGCTTAGCCAAAGAGTCTGATCTCATCAGAGAATGCTTAAAACCTTGCCAGAAATAGCAGATCATTGGATGTAGAACAGCTCTAAACAAGACCTTTTGGTGGCAATCTATGTAGAAGTAAACACAGGTTATCCAGCACTAAAGAGAATTATGCTATTTTTATTACCTGAGCTTCACTGCTGCAGACACAGAAACACACCTGTTACAAGCATGAGAATGAGTATGTGGGGATAGGGACTGTGCAGAATAGACAGCATTGATGTAAGCAGACAATACTCTGCTGTTCCTCCACCCCAGTTGCAATACAACTGTTGTATTATATGTGGCATTGTAAATCAAGATATTTAATTACTATAAGCATTAAAAGCAACTTGATCAATGGGATACAGTAGAACCCACTACACCAGAAAATCCATTTACAGCATCTAAGGTAACATTGCAGATGGCAATTTTATTTTCTGGAAAGTTTTCTTTTACATTTCAAGTGCTGCACTCAGTGGCTTATAAAAGGGTTTGCCAGAATCAGTTTTGCCTAAACAGTGGTAATAAACTTTACTACTGGCTCTTTACCCTGCAAGATTTTACTTTTTGCTGGTCATTGCTATCCCACCAGTAAGTTTTCCACTGTGATTTTTCCCTTTGTCTGGTCTGCAACATATTTGTGGCTAAACAAATAAACAGCATTACTTCAGTAGATGGATCTTCAGACCCAAACTCCAGAGTAAATTCCATAATCAACTAGGCTGAATGATGCTTTCAGCAGGCCTAGGCTGATACTCACTATAATTCACATTCCCTAGGTACACTGCTCCATAATAAAGCTTGAATGTCAGGCATGTCAGCCAAGAGTTAACATACCTGTTTGAACTAGTCTTGTGCCAGTAGAAACATATCACAAACTGAAAACATTTAACCCACTGTATAATCATAAATGGATTCTTTTTAACCAAGTGAAGAATAATCACTTATACATAAGCACACAAATATGTTAAATGTTAATGTGTAATAAAGCCTTAAACCACTCGTGGTTGGCATGTTCAGAGTAATGTCACTGTAAATAAATACATTGAAGAGCTATTAGAGTCCAAGACATTTTTGCCATCAGTAGTATTAGTTTAACTGGACAAACTTTCATTATATTCTGACATTTGGTGCATACAGTACGTTGTTTATGCACTAAATGTCAGAATATAAAGATGGTTTAGCCCTTTTATTTATGTCTTTAAGAGTTATTAATTTAAGAGTGACCTTATTTAATCAAAACTGCTGTTTAATAAAAATCATGTCCACAGTTTTCAAAATAGAGCTTTTGGTTCTGAAGAGACATTAGTTGTTTAACACTCAGCTATGTGCTTAGCCCTCCTTGGAATCCTTTTTTTCCCTCTAAGCTTGCAACTCCAGCATGCACAATGGTTTAATCATATATTGTTCTCTGAGTACTAACCCTTTACAAATCATATGACATAAAAAGAAAAATAAGTAACATTGTAAAGACAGTAATGAGAACTGTTGAGCTAAAGTGCCTCTTAAAGAAATCCTAATAAATTCCAGAATTTCTAGTCTTCTGGCAAGCTTTCCATTTAGAATAAAATCAATGATCAATGGTTGCAAACAGTCAGCATCAGGCTTGCATGCCTCCAGAGCAGAAAAAACTCATAGACGAAAGATGACATTTAAAGGAAAAAAGCTGACATTGACTCCATCACTGTCATTGCTTCTGCCATAAAGCAGCTTCAAATATTAAAACATTTTTCATCTGTGCTGCATTATTGGCACCAGAAATTGTTTTCTCTCTGTCTGATACTCACTTGAACTGCAGCAGAGCTCCCCAGAGACTCCAGATTGTTACCAAGGCCTCATAACATATTGGCAGTTGATGTGGTGGTGTTCATGTACACTTGCCACTCACAAAGGAGCCTCCCCCTCCCTTCACACTCATAGGAAAAAGAAAATGCTCCGACAGGAATTTCAGTCAAGTTCAATGAGTTCACTGACTGGGATGTAGGAGCTGGTGTGCATCATTTTGCGTGGCCTCCTTGAACTCAGTATAGGTTTGGCTATGGGGCTGGGGTGGATGGATATATCATCCACATTTCTGGGGTTTTGCCGGTGTATTAACAAACTGTTTGCATTGATATTTTGTTTGTTTGTTTGTTTCAAAATCTCTGGTTTTCTTTTACATAAAAGCCTCTTCATTCATCTCACATTCTGTACTCAAGCTGTTCCCAGGTAAATGTTTCACAGTTTGAAGTGAAAAGCAGAGCTTTTGTTGATCAGTGCACTTACAATCTGTCAATGGGAGGGGAGGCAGACTTAAGTGCACCACAGAAAGCCTTCACTTACTACAGGATAATCTTGGTATAAGTTTTTATGCAAACACACTAGTACTATATTGGTCAGTGAGAACAGATAGACAAATAAACCATAATTAATGCATCAGCTCACCAACAAAAATTAGGCATCTAAATCCCTATTAGCATTAAAAACACCTCTGAAATGAGTGAATATGCTGCATTTCACATCATCTAACAAAACCCCACAAACCTAGCACGTTGTCAAGTACTGGTACTCAGTTTATGAAAGACGACACAATTAAATGCAACTTCACATCATCAAAAATGATTCATGGACCCTTCTACTAGGAAGATAACTGAGCCTTTCAAGAATGGAGGCTTCTGTCAGAAGCACTTGCCCAAGATCTAATGTTCAGAAGGATGTGGGGCAGCGGGACAGGTGGGTCAGCTCTACCGCTAGTCCCTTTGGTGCATTATGACCATCACAGAGGCTGGAGCCTGAGTCACCTTTGACTTATTATCAAGTG
>NDXB01011518.1:24818-27318 GCA_002631895.1 Agapornis roseicollis | reverse complement strand
GTTTCAACACTGTATTTTGTACATTTTGCTCTCATTGCAATGAACAAACCTGGGCAACCAAATAGTCAGTAATTTTAGACTAGGTTTCCTGATTGAGAATGTGGAGATGTTCCTCAGTTATTACTCAAAATGTCTGTTACACAGGGAATTAGAGCTCAGTAGGAGTATGCCATATCTCTTCTCAGATGACTCGTTGATTTACTGTTTCTTCCAACACTGTACCTGAAAAACTGCAGGGATAGTGTAATGGCAGCCTGATCCATTGGCCCAATCAGGCTGTTCTTTCTCTCTGATAAGACCACATTTTAAAAGATAGATTCAAGACCAATTGAAGATTTCATAGAGTCCTACACCATGACAAGCTATGAGGGTCTCTATTTTCAAAGTGTTCTTCTCTTCAAATAAAGAGAAATAAAAAAAAAAAATACCGTCAAGGCAGATGCACACTCTTACACCCATGAAAACTGCAGCAGAGATAGCAGGAAGGTGAAGATTATGAAGAACATATCCATTTGCAAAAACCTTCCTGTTTTGCAGGAGATTTGCTTCTAAGCAAGGCCAGCTGAAAGTACTGGGGCCAAGTTATTTGTTTGGCTTAAGTATGGATAACTGACACACACATTTTGGACTCCCAAATGTCTGTGGGTGCTTTTGGGAAGCCCCCTAGAGTTTATAGTGGCTGCAGTGTAACAATGGTGGGAAATGTTACATTCCTGCCTCTGAATGGTCTCAAACATAACTGATGTTTTTTTCTCCTGTTTGGATTCATATTGCTATGAAAGCCTTGCTATTTGTTTTTCCAGCAAACACAAGACCTTTTTTTTTGTCAAGCTTATCGAAGTCACACAATTCAGTATTCAATCTTCTCAAAATTAACAAATACTCTGGGTATAACAGAGCCTGAAAACGTGACTATGTCAGGATATGCTTGTCCATCAGTGCATTGGAAGTAAGGAGAGACACCCAGACTTTTGGACTTGTGGTTAGGTAAGTACCTTTTTTAGAAGGTGGTGCCCAAGGTTCTGGAGCCTAACATCTGTTTGTTTATACTAAAAATGCTGCTGCATTTTGCAATATCAAGCTCAATGCCTTGTGACTGTCTATAAAATTCTGAGGGTAAGAAAAAATTCACTACTTTGTAAATGATGTTTACTGGGAGGTGCTGGTAATAGAATGATAGTTTAAAAGATGAGCTATTTTAAATAAACTAAAAGACTGCCACTCCTTTCCTCTCTGGCCCTCAGAGAAAAGGAATTTGAAGGAAAATCTCAGGATGAGTGGAAGTGGAGAGCATGAGGAAAAAGACATTCAGTGCCACTGAGTACTTCTTGAGCAGCAGCTCTGTCATTTTGTGTGTATACTGTGGGGTCTGAAACCTGCATGCTTTTCTTGCATTCCTCTGTGGCTCATCTTGAGACACGGAAATATCTATTCTTGGGTCCTAAGGGTTGACCACTTGCATAATTTTTCCAACAGACTTTGAATGTCACAGCCATCCCTGTGCTGCTCTGATAGTGATGTTTGCCCTTATATCCATTCACTTAATGGTGATTTAGAAGTTCGACCATTTCTTTGAAGATAGGTCTTCATGGTGTTTTGCAAGCCCCAGTCAGGTCTCATACACCTCTTCTTGCCCAGAGGCTGTAAAGAGTCAGGCACGGCAATACTGAACAAGACACCTCAACTTGACCTCAATTCTACTCACATTTACACTGTTCTTAGCTCACAATGCAGACAGACCTTCTTCACATCTGCCTGTGGAAAGACCACATACAACTCCACAAAGACATGCAATTAATGGCTGATGTATTTCTCAAAAGAAAGATGTGTTTGTTTGGAGGAGAAACAGATGTGAAAACGCATTCCAGGATGCTGCAGCAAACCAGCAATCATTCAAGACCACACCTTAAGCTACAAGATTGTGAAGAACTCAGTTGGACAAGAATATCCACAGCCTTTTATGAATCCAGTGCTACCTATCATTTATTTGTAACACTTTTCACTAAAGAAAGCTGATTTTGCAATGATGGGAGATTTAACATCTGATTACATTGCACATGACAGGGTTTATATCCTGTATAGCATCTTTCAATTAAATATGTCAATCTTGATGTGCCTTCTTGATAAAAAAGTAAAACTGAGAAGGGGGATCATAGTGCATTTCCATAGTACAGAAACCTAACTCACACGTATCAACAACCTTAATAAATACAGCAGCTGAACTGGCAGTACAAAAGACTTGTTCAATTCCACTACATCCCAGTTTCTAATTTTAAATTAATATACCAAATTAGAATAACCTCTGAAATTCCCCCTATATAATTTATTTAAAATTTCCATCTAAAATTCATTGCAATCACTAGCTTTAAGCAGAAACTCAACCTGCAACATATGAGGATGTACAGATGAATAAAGTCACTTTCCTTGTTTCATTTAGGTTTGGTGTTTGCTCCACTGTTATATATGTATAAAATCTCAAAAATGTAAAAAAAAAAAAAAC
>NDXB01011518.1:8170-24752 GCA_002631895.1 Agapornis roseicollis | reverse complement strand
TTTGGTGTTTGCTCCAATGTTAAAAATTTAAAAAATCACAAAAATGTAAAAAAAAAAAAAACAAACAAAACCAAAACACAACAAAAAAACCTCAACAGAACAAACAAACAAGCAAGCTAACAAGAAACAACTAAAAAAACCCTCTTGCTCTTCTTTTGGAAAGAAATAGGAAAAAGCAACCTGCTTTCAAGCCTGATGGAGTCATTTATGTCCTTCTTGTAGAACTCAGTTTGACACACTACTAATCTTTCCCAGCTCCCATTTATCCCAATAAACAGATACTGCCTCTTGTGTGTCCTGACTTGGGTTACTTAACTCCAAATGGGTGTGGTATTTGAAGAAAGCTCTCTCAGATCTGTTTTGGGTGAGATAAAGTGCTTTGGGACCTGCTCCTCCTGCAATGCATGACATCCAGTTCCCGGGAATGGAGACAAAACTAAGCTAACCCATACTGTCCAGAGATAAATTCCTGGAGGCTTGTGAGCTCTGCTTTTGTTAAGTAACAACAACAAAATAAAAATTAGTCTAGTCTTCCCCAAGTGGTTTTAGAAGATAAACAAAGATGAAGCTCATGGTTTTAATAATATTTGGCCAGTAAAGCAGCCCATTTTAATTTTAGTGTACTGGTGACATGGTTGGGCAGTTTAGAAGCTATGGAAACATCAACCTCCCATCAACTTCTGAGTTGTGACTTCAGACTAAACCCAACTCTCAGTCAAATCACTTAAGGATGTCTAGTTTCCTCTGAAGCCTGGGGAAAAAACAAAAACAAAAAAAAAAGCCCACAAACAAACAAACAAAAAACAAGAAAAAAAAATCACAGTTCTGACCAAGTGCATGGAAAACTATAAATCAGATTGTGGTCATTGAAAGTTAGATTCAGGTTTACCATATTGTTTGCAAACATGGGGGATCACTGATGCATTTAGAGTTTCTGATGAAATCTGAAATATTGCTGGTTTCACATGGTCTCAGATTCCCTTGCAAACATTTCAAAGTGTGCATTCTCTTAAAGCAACAAAATTCTTTCATTCATTCTAGAATGTGTTAGATCACCACAATGATGAAAAAGAATTAAAAAAACCCAGAAACATACAGTTTTCACAACTGTGTATACAACCAGCTTAATGACCCGGACAAATGCACTTAATTAAGCACAATTACCCAGTTCGTGAATAAAGTCTTTACAATTGTGTGTATTATCCAGATGTCAAATGTGCCTAGATTGTCCATATCCCATCCTAAAACTGACCTCACTTATACATGGTCTTCAACTTACTCTATTACTTTATCTATGTCGAGGCATGTATAAAGTCACATATGTTCAGCACATCACCTTGGTGTAAAATTCAACAGCCAACCCAGGAGGCTCAGTTTTTTGGTTTAGTTTCAGTGTAACTTGCCCTAGGTACTTGGAAGCTGAGAGAGGTTTTCTTTTTCATAGTCAAGTATGGGAACTGCTTTAAAAAGAAATAACTGCATACTTTTTCCATTTTGGTTAGAAATAGTTAATGTTCCATAGTCTTTGATTTATTTATTAAAAGTATTTTACCAGAAAACACAACAGAGACAGACCTTCTCATTTACAGTGAGACCCCAGAGAGCAATAAATTTACATACACAAAGGACCAGCATCAACCCCTGAACCTTTAATGTTTATTTTGATAGCCCACCCTGCTGGTAGGGACTTTTGTTACGAAGCCAGGTACAACAAGGCAGGGATCCAAACAAACAACACTGGTAGCTTTGTTGACCAGGTCATATGATGTCCTGCCCTTGAACAGTACCCCTTGTCTTTTACCCTTTGCCCCCAGAAAATGAAGTTAGTCAGAGTCCCTGTGGTAGATTTAGCATTTCCTTTCAGTGTCTGCCAATCTATCAAAATTCAGCTACCGCTGTGAACCCATCAACTCAGTGCAAAAAAGAACAAGGCTTACCACGGACCCCCTCAAAGTAGCAATCATTTATCCCTTCCTGAACTTTAGCTGACCTTTGTAAGCAGGCTAGCAGTTGAAGCGTATAGCACCTTGTTGTGTATGATCTAGGCTGTGGAGTTTTCTCTCTCTCCACTCAGCCCCAAACCAAAGCTTTTATTCCTTTTCATTAATAAAAGTGTTGCATTTAGGAATATTCACTTGAAGGGAAATAAAGTCTTCAAGAGAGAAGGCAGTTGCTTTTGCACCATGCAAAAGGATAGAAAGAATACAAATACTCTGCAGAACCAGTTAGCATCACTTTGTAGGGGAAATAAACAAAACAAGTGGATTCAATTCACAAAGACTTATCAGAGGGAGGAGGGGAGATACTGTTCAGGGAACACAATGATGCATTTATATACAAATAATTGCAAAATAAAATGAATCATATGGAACATTGAACTCCAAAACTGAGAATACCACATAACTGCAATATACTGGCTAAATATTGCAGTGGTTTTGGTTTATTTTTTAAAGCAGAAAGAAAATCTAGATTGCAGTAAGGGTTATACACAGTGTAACTCCCTCTGTAAATTTAAACTGACCTAAGGGACATAATTACATACATCTCATCATGAGACAATATACTTTTTATTTGTTTGAATTTTATTTGTATTGGTGAAACTGACCTGAAACTGACACAAGTTTATTAGAAAAAGGACTCTCAAAAACAGAGTGGGCTGGTCTTCTTACTTAAGATGGATGTGCCAACTTCTAGTATGATTAGAGAAATGGATAACTCACTAACATCTGTGCAAACTACAATAAAAAGGGATTTAGTGTTACCCCAAGGAAGGTAAAAGAGGCTGTCTGTCCATTAAACGCTTTATTACAGTGCCAGCAGCTTTTTTCTAACTCAGTTATTCCTACACAGAGCTCAGCACTGTGACTGCCTGTCATCCTTACCAGACAGTGCTTGGGGGTTCGTAGGTTTTTTGTGCAAGGTAGATGACAATCAAATGACTCATTGAGCAGGGAAAGCGCCTGACCCCTAGTGAAGGATTAACTACGGAAAGTGAGTGTGATCATGTCACACCATTACTTAGAATTTTCACAGTCAATTTCTGAAAATATGAGATAACTCCTTAAAGAGACAGCTCTTTCAAGAAGCGCTATGAGCCAGCAGAAATTCCCTTCCAGTACAAAGGCAGACAGTGGCATCACAGAGACATCTGCTTAGCTGCTCAGTGTAAACCAAACACCATCCTTCTCATGATAGCAGACAAGGTGAAAAGCGAGCAAGACAGAAATCAGACAGCTTAGACCATTCAGGTGGTCTAGGCAGAAAGCAAAGTGGTACGAGAGAAGACTATTAAATCCTATGTAGTGACACAGTCTCTGTTTAGGTTAATACACGGACTTTTAAAATACAAACAGTAAAAATTACGTGTGCATGTGGATGGACATTGCATGTGATCCCTCTTTTCCATTAACAGAAAAAACTTCTCAGCACACCACATGAATGCAACTGTCCAGCAGCTGCATCCATGGAAAGTAGTACATGTTGTACCAGGCTTGCAAAAATACTAAAACTGTACCACACATGGGAATGGCTTTTTCTCCATGGCACAGCTGAGGTACTGGAAGGAAATCTCAAGAAAAAGCAGAGAACTGCTGTTGGGTTCACCAGCAGCATTAAGCCCTAGCTTGTTGTCTCTGTGAACCTATTATCACTTTCTCACATTAAAACCCCCTCGTGGTATAAGAAGAGGGGCTTGACCCATTAATCAGCAATTGAAGGGTCTGTTTGCTCTGTTTTTTACATATTTTTTTTTCATACACTATTCTAAATGTGAGATTTATCAAGTTTCCACAAAAAAAAAAAGAAAGAAAAAGAAAAAAAAAAAAAGAAAGAAAAAGAAAAAAAAAAAAAGAAAGAAAAAGAAAAAAAAAAAAAGAAAGAAAAAGAAAAAAAAAAAAAGAAAGAAAAAGAAAAAAAAAAAAAGAAAAAGAAAAAATGTAATTCAGCATAAGAACCTCAAAGCTTGGGCGTGCCAAAATGAGTTAACATCTGCTGCTGCCTGAATCTAATTGAAATGATTCATTATAAAATTTACAGATCTGCTTAATGATTCTGTATTTCTTTTTCAGAATCACCTTGTTCATTATCTCACCTTAGGTAAATTCAACAGAGCTGTAGTTTCCATAACCATTCAGAGTTTGTATATAACAGTTCCTAATAAAAGGAGGCTCGTTTTTCCTCTGACATTGTGTTTGTGAATTTTCCTTTTTTTTGATTTTTTTTTCTTTTTTTTCAGTCCTTCTTTTCCTACCCATTACTATTTTGAAACTAGGTTATTACTTGCTGGAAAAGGAGAAGCAATGGTAATGTATTTAAGAGGACTCATTGTNTCTTTTATATTTTTTTTTTTAATTTTTTTTTTTTTTTTTTTTTTTTTTTTTTTTTTTTTGTGAATATACTCCCTCAGAGAAAAGCTCCATTATCATCAAACAGAGACGCATTAGGAGCACCTTGGAAATTTGGACCCTTTTACTAGAAACAAGGCTTAAGTAGCAGTTTAATTTATGGCAGTTTTCTGGCTGATGGCATTTTTGCTCTCAGGTAAGGTCATCTCAATATATATCCCTTTAGAGAAAGCAAACACAAGATTCTTTTTATGCTTCTTTTTATTTTCAAGAAGCCAACTATTCAGCTGCTAAAATGTAAGTCACATACAGAATGTGTGTGTTTGAATCTACACTGTGTTTTTTAAAGGGAAGTTCCTTTATGTATGTAAAAAAGGAGAAAAGTGAAAGAAAAAATGAATAAGCATGTGAATAATTAGATCGGAGAGAGATGCCACCTTTTCTCAGTGTTGAAACTGTGAGGGAAAAAAAATGCTACCATATAATTGACATAATTGATCTATTTTTTCCCTTTTTTGCTGCAGTAATTTTTTATGCATGCCATTGTTGCTGTTATTATCCTAGATGTGATCTTGTGTGGTTGATAATACTGACTAGATATGAATACTGGTAAGTACCAGCCAATCACAAATCTATAGTGTCTATTTCTGCATCACCAGGTGCTATCTCATGGGAAATATCCTCTTTTTTGGCAGGCAAACTGCGCTCTGCATTATCTGTCATTTTCATTAGATTCAAGCTACAGCTGAGCCAAAAAGACTTAGTTCTAGCATATGTGCTCCAAACAGCCAAGATGAGATTGTCCAAATTCACCCTTTCAGGATTGTATTAGAAAACAACTGGAGCTAAAGCTAAAAATTTGAGCTAGCAAAGTATCTGAATTACATTTGGGAAACTGCAAACACCGTAAGCTCCGAAGATTTCCAGCTTATCACAGTCATCACCTCCAAAAGCTCCAAGGAGCCTAAGTCAGCAATTTCGATGTTTTTTCAACACTTCTTTTGTACAGACTAAATGTGATGATGTCAACAAAGAAGAACAAGGACATCACAGGACAACAAAATCCTTCTGTTTTCCAGTGACTCTGAGAACTACAGCAAGAAGCCACTGACTACATGCTAATGCCATATTTAATAGGTCAATGTTATTATGTTCTGAGTTAGCACTAATATATTAGTTGGGACTGTTGTTTATTAATAATTCTGTAGCTAAACTATATGAAATGGGACCATGAGCCTTTCTTCAATTACAATAAAATAGTAATACAGTATCCTCCATCTAATGAGGACAGGCTTAATTGGGATGGTTGCTTTATTAAGATACCTCCCAGGAAACTAATTTGGTATAATGTTAGTGAATAGCTGTGACTGCTGTTTAATTGGGATGGTACTAACAAAAACTCTGCTTAATGGGGATACATTTGGTCAGTACCAAGGGGTTAAGTGATACTTAACTTGGTGCTAAATGAGTGTGAAATTCTGAGTTTTGTTCTTTTAATGAAGACATAGCTAACTAGGGGTCAGGCAAGTAAAACAGGGAGGAAAATAGAACTCTGTCATTTCTGTCCTCTCATTTTATTGCACTGTCCTTAAAAACGGCTTCATAGTTTGCATTCAGTTCATCAGATATAATTTCTTTCATCCCTTTTCTGTTAAAATTTATTAGTATCTGATTTTTAAGCTGATATGATTTCACTGAAAGAAGATTTCACATGACTGATTTTGTATGACTTCATTTTGCATTTAGGAAGTATTTCTAAGTGGTCTCTTAGCCAAGGGCTATGAAGAAGCCTTTACTCCACTTAAAACTCTTTTAATCTCATGAGCTGAAGCATGAGCCTTCTGTCAGTTCTATACAAAAGGAGGAAACTAGAAGGAACAATCAAAATGAAAAACCAAAGGCCATAGCCATGTCAGCTCTCCTGCAAGCCGTCCATATACAACAGAGAATTTGTACTAAAGTTCTATCTCCCGTAACAAGCAAACAGCTTACACAGACCTTCCTCCTGCATACAAGCCTTTTACTCAAGGATCTACGAAAGCAGAAACAGTAACTTGATCTCAGTGATCAACACATATGTAGAAAGATACCAATAGTAGTACACCTGCCATCAACTGTGGTATATATTAGCTAATAAATATTTAATGTGAAGAAGTTTTGGTCTATGGAATGTAAAGCCTTAATTATGAGCTCTACACCAGATCTAAAACATTTATCAACCAATATTGAATAGCAAACATCTGTAAAAATCAATCTTTCTTTGTGGCTCATTTGCAAACCACGTTGGAACTAAATTGTGCATAATAAGCACAAAAATGATCAGAAGATCTGCAGAACTGGCATAAAAAGATATCCCATTATGGTACTTTTATGTATTGCCTACAACAAGAAGTTGAAGTTTATTGGTGATAGGAAATATACCTGCTAGCATTTAATTAAAATGTCTACAAAAATCAAGTTAAATTCTATGTTTTAAAATTAAACTTAAGGTGCAAGTTCAAGTAATGATTGTTAAAATTTAATATTTCTTTGAGTATTGTTTACTCTTACCAATTATTAAACTACACTTTCTGGATTACTCTTGCTGTGCATTCACTCTAGATTTCTGGGAGAGCAAATCGCATAATGCTTTGTTAGGCCCAAAAGCCATCAAAACTTAATGACAAAATACCTTTAAAGTCCTGAAATTTAAATACAGGTCTTTACCATAATCTATCTGCTAAATAAGAAAAATACAGAAATAGCCTTATATTTTGGTTTAGTTTATCGGAATGTTAATGGACACAAGAGGAGAGAATCTCAAAACATGATGGAAGGAACATATAAATAAACTTTCAAACTGTCTCTTAGCAAGCAAGCCTAAAGTTATTGAATATGTAAATTGCCTTATTAAAAGAAGAATTGTGTCTTTTTCAGCAATCAGTTCAATTACATTGAAATCTTTCAATAGCAAAATACAGTTCTACATAGGAAAAGCCTTTTAGAAAGGGGACTCAGGTGTGATATATGAAAACTAGGAAAACAGTCATGAGTTGAGAAACTATCAAAATGAAGAAGATTTATTAGCTGTTACAATGGTACAATGAATTGACACCTTCAGCTGTGCTATTGAGGCACCACTGCCCTACGTTGTGTTTGGCCTTTGTGACATGTCACTATCATCTATTCTCATAACCAGTACATTTAAAAAATAAGTTTTATGAAACACGGCTTTTGAAAGGAGACAGAGATTCTGATAAGAAACACTTTTAATCTACCATGAGAAGTACAATATAGGAGGGTTTTTTCAACATTTCTGTTATGACTTTCTTAAAATACTCATTTATATTTTATGTTTCACTGCAGTAAAGTGACTCAATTTTGACAATGAAAATCATCATTTGAAATTATACCTTAAGATAAAGGACTGAGGTTTCTCTGGGACTTAGGGGGTACAATCTGGCCTCATAAAATACCTGTGCTTAGATCTCCCTGAATTTTTGTAGAAACTTTCAATATTGAAAGTCGCAGCTGGGCCTTCTATTTGGCAACAGTGTTAGCATACAAAGGGCACGAAATACTTCAGCAGGCTGAGTCAGAGGATGCACAGGCTAATGATGATTTCTAGTAATAAGTAAACCTACTGTTTATACCATATAACAACCAAGGATTAATGGTCAAATGACCATCAGGACGAAAGCTCAGCTAGCTCAGCAGAGCTCACTAATGGTTGTCCAAATGTGGCTTTGAGGGCATAAGGAAGATAATGGACCATACTTTGAGAAATCAATCTGTATTTTTCCTGTGGGTTCAAACAAGCTTTTTTGCTGCAGCAAATCTGGAATGTTAATGGAGGCTCAGAAAGGCCCTGGAAGAGGTAAAATACTGCTTTGATTTTCGAATGAGGGAAAATATGACTTGTAATTGGCCTGGGTCTTTGAAATTTGCTTACGATCATTGTCTGCTAAATACTTTTTTCCTAGCTTTGTTAGCCAGGATTTTCAGTGTCCTATGATCTGTGGCTGATGAAGGTAGTTAAGGGAAAACATTAAAATGGCAATTTGAGTCTAAACAATTGCTGCAAAAATTAACAAAATCCTAAACCATTATGCAGTAAGATCTTTGCAAACTTCCCACATTAATCTGGGAACATTACCTACTCTGCAACTTGAACTTTGAAAAGCTTTGTATCTCATATAGTCTTTGGGGTATCACACTTCTGTAACAAATATCCCTTATATATGTAAGTACAGCATGCAAAATCACACTACATATGAAGTCAGAATAACCAAGCAAAAATAACAAGCAATTTCTTTGACACTGGTATTATATGTCAGCTAAATATCAAATGTTGAATGTGACTGGGGTTTGCATAATACAGAGAGAACCAATAAAATCTCCTTTTTTCCCTTTGCTTTTAGTAGTGTGTGTAATCCCTAGAAAACATGCCAACAGCTAATGTGAAAAACAAAAGCATGATGTAGACTTTTGTACTTGTCTCTACTTTGAAACATAACAAATTCTCAGTTCTGTTAGGGTTAAAGGTTGGTGGTCTCATTTGAGTCTACAGTGGACAGTTATCTGCATGACAGGGCTGCTATGCCTTTTGGCACAGTTCTGTGTGATTGACAGTATTTGCTCAGGAGAGGCCCAAGGCTGGATGATGAAGTAACTTCCATTATAGAATAAAGACAAGGTCAGCTTCATGCAGAGAGTAGCAACAAGGAGTCCTGGTCCCCAAAGCCTTTGTCCTACTGGATGTACGCTTTTGTATTTTGCTGATACGCTTTAATGAAAAAAATGTTTTTCAGCTGTTAACTGCTATGTGCATGAAGGTTATCAAAACTGTGGAAAGAACTACATCCTATGTACAAGTTAAAAAACAACTGTGCTTATCTACTGCATCTAAAATAATCTAAGGCTGTCACAGATGTTTTTGCAAAACTTTGGATGGAATGATTGATTTTAGAGAAGTTGTTTAGACTGTGTCTCTCAGGAAAGCTGTCCATAGAGCAGTTGTGTTTTAAGAGTTATGCCCAGATTTGAGAGGCCCACCTGCAGAGCCTCTCAAAGTCCTCAAGCTCACCTACAGAAGTGGGATTGCTTAGAGCTGGAAAGGAGAATTTGACATTGCTGTCTGAGCTGAATTTTTTTCATGAAAATCAGAGTTGCAATAAAGCAAACCACACAGTAAAGCAAGTCATTCAAACCCAATGAACTTAGAAAATTCAGTATAAAGCTAGAGTTAATAAGAATGTTAATAGGAGCAATTCAAGTACTGCAAGAAGTGTTTTCATGCTATACTCTATTTTTGACTACCCGATAGTCCACATGACAAGATATTTAATAACCTGAAATTCAGCTTATGCAAGTGGGCAAGTTCTCAATCCTTGCTTTAACCTTAGTGCTTTCATACCTTCGCTCCCTATGAGGCTATCAAAGACCAAAAATTCTCCTAAGACAAAGAAGCAGCTGACAGTTTACAGAAGAGCTCATAGAAGTCAGCTTTTGCAACATGCCCCTTAAGAAAACTCTGAAGAAAATTCTGTTTAGTAGCAAGAAAAGAGTTTCCTTCTCTTACTTGGAAAAACAAGTGATAATATACACACAAAGATTGATATAAATCCAGACTCTGCTTCACAACAACATAAGCCTGGGGACTGTTCCACACCATCCCATGACTTTTGCAATCTAGCCCAGTTGACTGGGACTTTTTGAGTTATTAATTATAATCTATTTTCTTCTTGGTCAAAGTCTGTTCCCAAGGTCACCAGGGAGCATTGACAATCTTCCACACTATGTATTTAGTACTCCACCTAATTCCTTCATCTCCCCCACTGTATGCAAAGCCATCTTTCATTTGCATGCTGCCAGACAGTACATCTTGAAGGGTGAAAAAAAATGTACAGTAGATAACGTATCAAATTCTTTAAAATCACACACAACAAAAAAAATCCCAAACTACTAAACAAGTACATGCTTAAGAAAGAATGTACCTTGCTAGAGCCTCATGATGCCACTGACAGATTATTCCCATTATATATGTCTATTTACTTTGTTAATCAATTAAAACACTGAAGTTAACATATGCCATATTAAGTGGTGCATATGCTATGAAACAGTTTGTTAAAAAGAAAAAAAAAAAAAGCAGTAATACTTTTTGTGAACTTCTGTTCCCATCTGATGTTTTAAAACAGTCTTGAAAAATTGTCATTTTCTAGCACCAACACAAATGCAATTCTCCCAGGCAGCTGAAGGTAATGAAGGAGACCTTAGGGGAGAAAAGAAACAAATGAAAATGCCCCCTTCTTTGGCATGAGACTGGGCTTCAAGTCCTGCAGAAAGGTCTTAAAATGTTTAGGGTTAAGCAAAAAAAAAAAAAAATCAGCTCAGAAATTAAACATCTCGGTTTTGGGCAATAAAATCTGGCTGCAAAAATCTTCTGATATCTGACTGATTTCTGCAGGAAAAGGCCATTGTTAGGCTACAGTGACACATATTACCATATAATGTACTACACAACTGGCATGGCTTGACTGCTTAAGATTGTTGTCACACAGATGAAAACTAGGGAAAAGACAGGTTTCTTTCCTTTGCTTGAAAAGAAGTGGTTAAAGGAGGAAGGGGGGAGGGGAAGACATTAGAGAACATTGTTTTTTTAGATTCAGACTTCTAGGCCTTTCCAGATGGGACTGACAAGCAAACTGCACACTAACACTTTCCCATCAAACCTGAGTATCCAGAGAATGGGTGAACAGGTAGAAGCTTACCTTTCTCAGGGGTCGTTCATGCCTGCTTTAAAATATTCATACACCAATCCCACCAGTTTCTGGACATCATCACCTCTTAAGTAAAAAGCTACATGCTGGTCTTAGACTAGACCAAGGTACCAAAAAAAAAATATCAAACAGCATTTTAAGACTAAATGTTCTAGTCTGGTTAAAAAACACTCTTGAAGTTCCCCAGGCTTCACACACCATCTTGATGAGGACATGTCGTTTTCTGGTACTGGCATGGATGGTTTAGACAGGTACAGTTAAATCACATCACAGTATTGAACTTCAAATATTTACATCTTGCTTGTATAGCAAGTCAGAATGGCTGGTGATCAACTTTGTAAGTTGACCACAAAAATAAAAGAGGGGAAGTGTGTCTTATTAGGTAAGACAAAAATAAATGTAGAGGGGAGATAGAGACACCTAGATCACTTTCTACTCCCTGTGTAGACTTGTACACAACCAATGAAACAACAGTGTGGAAAAAGAGGAAGCAGAAGCAGATTTAACTGCCCTGAGGATTCAGCTGCTTGCCACTTGCCAGCATACCCATTTCAATTTGGAGTTTCAGGCTGTCACAGACCACTAGGCTCATAGGCTGTTTCCTTCATTGGTGGAGACAGTTCCTGTGACAGGATAAACCCAAACTCAAAACACCTGTGGAGCACGTAGACATGCTGACCAAACCGAATTTGAAGTTTTAATGTACAGCAGGCACTAGCAGACTCAATTAAGGTATGCTGCTAAGGTAAATTTGCCCTGCTGCCCCTTGGCAGCAGGAAGTTTTTCCTTTCACAAATTTCCTCTGTTGGAAAGCAGCGCAAAAAGCCTTTCAAATACCCCTGGATGTCAGGCAGTTGTAATCACTGAAGAGAGCTGCAGGGGATTAGTATCAGTGCTATTAGCTTCAGCAGTAAACCAAGACACCCAATAATGAAATCAGTTATTCTGACATGAGAAGTAGAGATGAATGTGTATGATGCCTCCTCTTCCTTGCATTCCACCAATAGTCCTCAAAGTACCACTAGAAAGAAGAGCAAGCCAAGGCACTGAGATCAGCACAGGGATGTTAGCTAAGGATACACCTGGAGTATGGTAGCAAGAACCATGCATCAGCACTGTCTAGAGGAGAGCTTTGCATCCTCCTATGTAGCATATAATTTTGCACTAATGGATTTTGCTGTAACAAGCAACAGCCTAGTGCAGTTAAAAACAGAACTGGATGCTCTGGCCAAAACTGATGTCAGATATTCCTGTATCTTTGTTTCACATCTCCAGTGGACTCTTTCTGTTACAAAATCTGTTGTAAATATTTCCCAGCAGCTTAAGAATCTGTAGTTATTGGGAAACAAGACATAGTCTACTGTGTTAGAGGGAAGTGCTAAAAAGACTGGACTTCTTTTTCAAGAACCCTTAACCTAAACACTTACAACTGCTCCAAGAAGCCTGAAGAATCTCCAAGTGAATTAAAGCAATTCAGCTTGTAGAGCAAGTTCATTTGAAACAGTCTATGTTTTTTCAATCTGCAAAAATTACGTATTGCTAATTCTTTAAAAAAGTCTTGTGCAATAATGCCCAGGTTTTTCTCAAACTGACACTATATCTCACCAGCTTAGCAATAAAAACATAAAAGGTTGTTTTCTAATTCATAGGAATTTTCACCACTGGCATAAATGAGAGCAGAAAATAGATATTACAGAATATTGAAGGCTGTGTTAGGAGAGGATGGGAGCGTTCTTACAACACAGGTTGTCTGATTCCTATGATAGAAAACCTCACTAGCCCAAAATTTTATCAGTGGGAACTAACTCACTTCTTGGTTGAGGTTATTTCTGGGAGGATTTTTCTGGTTTTGGTGTTCAAAGGTTCCCCTTCACTTACGTTCTTTAACCCATGTATTTTTGTTCTCTGTATCATTTTCACAGCTCTCCTTCCCAGAATCAACAGGAGTTCACCAAAGCTGTTGGTGGCCAAGACTCCCCTCCACACAGCTGTCCACTAGATTCAATCAGCACTGTTAAATCACAATCACAACTGTTGATAGACACTTTCTTTTTCAAGTAATGCATCTATGTGAAAGAGAAGTTGGGGCAGAGGAAAGAGTTAAAAAAAAAAAAACCCAAAGATAGAGCTCTATATATTTCAAGAACATGACACCTTGAAGATGGCAGCATCTGTGGTTTAAGACTTTAGCAACTAATTACTCAAAGGTTCACAGCTTTTACCAAAGCATTCTCTCACTTAACAACATGTTAATAAAACACAGTGGAGAGTAACAAAATTCTTGGTCTTATAACATAGCTTTATTTTTTCTTTTTTCTTTCTAAAGTTTCAGTGAAAACATATTTCAGTCCCAGCACCCAAATTCCTTTAAAAAATAAAAAAGGCAATTTTGTAGTTCAAGCCTCAGCCTCTGGTTGTTTGATGGCAGTCAGAGGTCAACTCATTTTAAACTACTTGATCATGTCATTTTACTTGACCATTTTTGCCTTAATTGCAGATCACATCGGCTGTAGCATAGTATTCTATAAATACTTGAACAATCTGTTCAATAGATGATAAAGCTAAGCAATTTAAAAAATAAGTTGAGCTATGTCACCTTCTTGTCAACTAAGCTACTAATTTAACTATATGTAGAACTTATATAATGAACTGCTATGCTGAGCACTGAGTGGAATTTCTAGTTATTCGCTTTCAGTGCTCATTAAGGTGAGAGATGACAGGAATGGCCACGTGTTCCTCTACAGCTGGATATCACTGAGCTTATAACTAACCTGGCTAGAATAGAATTAAAAACACTCATCAGCATTTAAGGAATGGAATATTTCAGCAGTAAGTTAGTCCTGTTTGCCCAAGACTCCATGTTTTACTGTTACTGCTGTGGATGATAGTAGAGTTTTAATTATTATAGCTATTTACATATACAGTTGCTAAAAATTGTTTCCTGCCCCCAGATTCTGTCCAGGCCATGATATTTTTAAATCACCTGACTGACCTCCTCACCCTCATCTTTAAGCACCAGACTTTGTCAGCCACTTCTACCTCCTACACCACATCCTCATTGCAAAAGCTAGCAAAGGCTTTTTTTGAAGAACCCAGGCTATCTTCATCTGCCCTTTCCCATCTGCCCTGTGTCATGAGCCATCAGAAAAGAGGTTTCTTTTCAAAGGCTGAATTCCCCTTGGTGATGCAAATGGACCACAAGGAAGCATGTTGACTCTCTAAGCGCAAGAACCCTGGAAGCGAATCTGCGACAGTTAGCAGGTAGAGGAAACAAAAGTTTGCTAACAGTTCAGCCCTCCGCTTCGGAAGACCTTTCTTTTCTCAGGATCCTTTCCTGGAAACACCTGCTGTAGCAGGTAACAAATGCAAAAACCTTCCATTTGTGAAAATGCTGTTTTAGATATCAAAGAGAGAATAATATCACATCATTATGGAACACACAGAAACATACAATGCCAACTATATTTCCTTTAGCATTCACTGGGTGGTTCTATGGAAAATGGTAATTTCGGAATTCAAAGCAAACAAGTATTTCCAGAATACTATCTCCAGTAGATTTATGTCTTGGAGTCTTAAATATGAAATCTATGGACATGCAAGGTCCATCCAAGGTATTTTCAGTGCTGGTACATTTAGAAGGGCTCCCTACAGTGCAAAAGGTCTGCTGTCTAATAAGTTATGAACACCAGGCAAAATTTTTCTCTCAGGTGAGGACTATTAGACTCTATCTGTCTGATTGTCTGGAGCGCACAGGAGATGAGTACCCTAAAACCAGAATCCATCTGTTCAGTTTTGAACCCTAGTTTCAGAGAAATTTGTGTATGGGAGGAACCCCTAGAACTAAATAGTCTGTGTGACTGCACGGGGTTTTTTTCCCCTTAGGAAACTAGGCTAAAAGACTAGCAGGTGTAATTTAGTTTGATTATATTGCAGAAAGAGAAGTCTTAATGTACAAATGCATTATCTGACAGAAGTCATTGTACTTTTCTAGACAGCTGTCCTTGCTGAGTTCTGTTTGCTCAAGGAAATGACAAGGCTTAAGTTTTGATGTATACCTCTTTTTTAAGGCACGTCATAGCTGAAAGAATTCTAAGTGTTAAAAGGTACTTCTCACGTGGATTTTATTATTATATCAGGGTTGAGGAACCTTCTATTTGCTGAGAGCAAAATAGACCTTCCTAAAACATTTATCAAGCACACTAACACATATCCTAATTCTAATCCATACTAACATGGCAAGATGACTATGACAACACAGGGCACAAGAAACCAAATCAGGGTCTGTAGGAAGCCCAAAGACTTTAATTTGCCCAATCCTAAAATACAATAACAATAAAAAAAATCAGCCTTCCCAGGCTTGGGTCCCACAGATTTTCATCTCAAAGGGTTCCCCATTACTACCCATCCTAAGTAATACCTTTCAAGCATAGTTTTATATTGCAGGAGTGACAGCATGGATTAAAACTGCAGGAGTTAAAGCATACAGGTTTAGAATTCTGACTGAAATGTTTCCATCTATTAAGTCAGTGCAAATTATGGACCAGGACGCTTTTAAGATTCTAAGCTCAAAACTGTTGCTGTCTAAGAATTAACATTTTAGGGACTTAACCATCTTTTTGGCACCCTTTGAAAAGCTTGAAAAAAAAAACCATGCTAATATAAGTAAGAGAACAACTTACGGGTTTGTGTTTAAGCTCTAAAAATGTAGACTTCTTTGTAAGTCACAGCCATGGATTTTTCTATTAGGGGCAGCCAGAAACTTCCCTTCAATTTCAAACTTTCATGTTAAAAGATTCTTTTGCCCTTACATTTGAGAAATTCTTATGAACCTCTTGTTTCCATACAGCTTTCAAAGTATGACATGAAGAAATTCTGGAGCTAAGGAAGTACTTACACTATTACTTTAATGCAGGGGGAAAGAAATGGTTGCAGCTTAACCTTAACTCATTCCCTCCCACAAATACCATTTCCTTTCTGCCCTCAGTGCCTGATAGGATTTCACAAGATTCCCAATGACTGACTGAAAATTAATGTTTGAAAAGGCCAGCTCACCCAGCAGCCAATGCAGCAGTAGTGCACCCATGTCCTGCAGGGGAGCAAAGCCTTCATTTAACAGGACTTCCTTCACACATCCTCCACCTCTGTGTCCCCACACAGCAGAAAAGTTTCTTCCAGTGTTAGGATGCACACACAGCCAAGAGAGAGCATGAGCTTGCATACACAATCTGGTCTGGGTTCCCCAGCTCAGTGCAGAGCTGCAACAGTCCACCCTTTCCAAGACAAAAACCTTTTCCTGCTGCCAGTAACTTAAAAAGTCATGTCATTCAAATAGCTTAAATCTGTCCTGAGGAATCAGAGTCGAATCACATGCCCAATGAGAGCTGTTAAGACTGCACAAAACAGATTTTTTCATTCCCTGCATCTAAAAAAAAAAAAGAAAAAAAAAAAAAAAGGAAAAAAAAAAAAAAAAAATAAAAAAAA
>NDXB01011517.1:0-30080 GCA_002631895.1 Agapornis roseicollis | reverse complement strand
ATTTGTCAATCCCTGAAGAAAAAAAAAAAAAAAAAAACAAACAAAACTGTAGTGACATTTATCTATATTCAAGGTTCAAAGTTTTATCTTAGTCATTATGTGCTTGGTTTCTGAGAACCTGTTATAAACAAAAACTCACTGTACTCTGGCTGCTCTAAAGCACCAATTATGGTTTTGCATTTGATTTCCTAAGTATATTTTAATTATCAGGATTTTTTTTATTTTAAAAATATCAAAGTAATATCATAAAAGGTTGATTTTCTTTGTAATGGAAATTTCTTCTTTAACACAAGCTTAGAAGTTAGAAAGAATTGCACACTGATGATTAAAACATTGAAGAAATCAGCTATTATGAATATAATTACCATTTCTTGACCATTTCGTCTGGGTAACAGAATTCATCTTTTCAAAGAGTATATAATATGAATATGCTCACCATTACAGATGTGCTATAAGAGAAAGTGTGTTAAGCAAGATCAGTTTGATTATGTGCCAGCAAACTCTGGCAGACAGATAACAGACCCTCAGGTTTGTTCTTGGCATTTAAAGTAGCGAGAAGTAAGATTTGTTCTCTTATGAAGTGTAACCTGGCAGCACAGACTCGCTTTAAGGCTTTCACAAGTAAGTGAAGTTCCATGTAAGAATAGGTAAATATTGAAACAGTCTTTCCTTTGTTGAGTAGAATACTCTTTGTGCTATAATGGTGTGGGTTTAGTTTTGGTGTTGAGCTTTTAGATTAAAAAAGCAAAACACTATATTACAAAGTTGAATAACACTGCCACAAATCTGGGGATCAGTACACTGAGGCTACTCTAAGCTCTGCTTTTGCCAAAAGACAGAAGCAGGAAAGGTTTTTTCTTTTTTGTCCTGTGTGTTGAGCACTTACTCAAAATGTATTATCCCTGAGCAATCAATTTTGGGTTTTTTTACACAAGATCTTTATAGAGAAAGAACTTTTTGTTACAGAAAGCTATAGAAACTTTAGCCATTCCTATGTAAGAAAGGAGCCAAGGGTTTATGGTCCATGTGCTGGAACAGTTTATATAGTTTATCCACTGTTTAATATAAAATGCATAGACTATTTGGGGCACTAGAGCCAGACTTCCTTCCCAGAAAAGCAATTTAGCTACTATATTAGAGTCATGCTAGTGCTTGTTCAGTCTTTCTGAAGCTTGAATAGTTTGTAGCACAGCTTCAACAGGAAATGGAAAAAGCATCCATCCTTCCCTACCAATCTAGTAGCTAATAGCTTGTGATTAAACCTCTTTGTGGAAAAGGAAAGATCTGAGTTTCAATCCATTTAGAAAAGGAAATTGAACTCATGTCTGCTATTTCTCGGGTGACTGATTTAGTCACTGGTATATTTCAAACATCTTTAGGCAGCACTATATTTTCTCTGGCCAGGATCTGGCAATTGCAGTTGCACCTGATCTTTAAGTGAGCTAAATGTGCTCAGCATAAGAGTACCTATTAAACCATAGTACTGGATAGAAGAACAACTGGGTTTTTTTGGGGTTATGCTCAAGTTTAGGTACTGATCTAGAAACTGGCTTTTTCAAATTAAAGGTGTCAGCATGACAAGAAACACAACTCTTGACACATTAAGGGGTCTACAGTCACAAGGTGACTTTTGCAAGCATAAGCTTCTTCAGGGTAACCGAGGGTAGATCTGGGGAGAAATTGCTTTTCAGTTACTGATGGTATCTCAACACTGCAGAGTGCAACAATCAATGAACTATCAAATTCACTAAATGGCTGTGCAACCTGTGGCTGCAGCAACTCAAGTCTGGAAGCAGAACAGCTGCTTTCCTGCAGTGCTACACCAAAGTCAATCAGTTTTGAAGGGGCATACCACTACATGAATGACATGCTACTGCTCCAAAACTTGTGTCACTTACAATACGGTGAGATTCACTTGCCTAGAAATGACTGCCACTAGTGCCATGTAGACTCCCAGATATCCCACCCATTCTGCTGGCATTCAGATGGTGCTGTATTCTATTTGCCTACACTATCCTAATATCTCAGATACCCTACTGTTGTAGTTTGAACCCAGCCAGGCAGCACGTTCACCCACTCAACCCCTCCTTCCTGTCCNGCTCTGCAAGCGCCCTTTGACATGAAGTGATCTGCATGTTATGTCTTGCCACAGAATCCAAACATGCAGATCATTATATAGCTTGAAGCTGCAAATGTGCAGTGTAAATAGAATGTGGTGTACAGCTGTAAGGCACGTGGGTAGTTGGGTAGTCTGTTGTGATGGCTGCTATGTTTCACATCAGTACATGAAATGCTGAAGAACCTGAGTTACAGTAAATGATTTCACATGCTTTTGGAGTAACGAGGCTCAAAGTAGAGGGAAAGGAAAAGAAAGTGTAGGTATTTTGATTTTAAATTGGAAATAAACTTTTGCTTTATATGTTGATTTTTCTCTTTCTGGTAGATATTCTTAGGCTGTATTTCTGTATTACAAATAGATAACTAGGTGCTCTTTGTAGCTTAGTTGGGCTTTCAGGGACCCTAAAGGAGAAACAAGCACAACTGCATTTGTTTCATGGTATGGAGTTTCAACTACAAGTAAATGTGATGCTTAATATTCAAGATTGCAAAATATCTACCAGCCTATTATGTTAACAGTGATAACAGGAAACCTAAAAATGGAGAGTATAACTTTCAGTTAAATTACATTATTGTTATCTAACCACACGAGTGGACTTGACAGTTATTTGTAAAATACCTGCTTTCTGGTTTTTGTCATTGATTATTGTCATAGATAATCAAGATTGTTGTCTGGATATCTATTTGCCAGGAAAAAACAAAACAAAACAAAACAAAAAAAAAACCAAACAGAAGATGAAGCTTAGGGAGTTTAGATATCAACTATTGTCCAAAAATTTGATCCCCCCCAACACACACCTCCCCAGGGCAAGTTTTCTGCATAAATTGGTACTTGATTATAACTAAAACTCTGAAAGCTCAAAAAATAATTTCAATTTGAATAAGTGTATAAAACTGGAATATTTTCAATACCTTCTTGGGCTCTATTTGAAGAAATAACCTGGATCAAAAAGACTGCATCTGGTTGGATTATTTCATTTCCTTTGGCAAAAAAAAGAAATTCAAGTAATCTTGTTCAACATCTTTGTCACTGACATGGACAATGGGATTGAGTGCGCTCAGCAAGTTTGCCGATGACACCATGCTTGTGATTCGGTGGATACACTGGAGGGAAGGAATGCCATCCAGAGGGACCTTGACACGCTTGTGAGATGGGCTGATGCCAATCTCATGAAGTTTAACCATGACAAGTGCAAGGTCCTACACCTAGGTCGGAGCAATCCCAGGCACAGCTACAGGTTGGGCAAAGAGGAGATTCAGAGCAGCCCTGCAGAGAAGGACTTGGGGGTATTGGTCAATGAGAAAATGAACATGAGCCGGCTTCAGTGTGTGCTTGCAGCCCAGAAAGCCAACCGTATCCTGGGCTGCATCCAAAGGAGCATGACCAGCAGGTTGAAGGAAATGATCCTGCCCCTCTACTCTGCTCTCATGAGACCTCACCTGGAGTATTGTGTGCAGTTCTGGTGTCCTCAACATCAAAAGGACATGGAGCTGTTGGAACAAGTCCAGAGGAGGGCCACGAGGATGATCAGGGGACTGGAGTACCTCTTGTATGAAGACAGGCTGAGAAAGTTGGGGCTGTTCAGCCTGGAGAAGAGGAGGCTGCATGGGGACCTCATAGCAGCCTTGCAGGATCTGAAGGGGGCCTATAGGGATGCTGGGGAGGGACTCTTCATTAGGGACTGTAGTGACAGGACAAGGGGTGAAAGGTTCAAACTTAAACAGGGGAGGTTTAGATTGGATATAAGGAAGAAATTCTTTACTGTGAGGTGCTGGAATGGGTTGCCCATGGAGGGCAATGCTTCATCCCTGGTGGTGTTCAAGGCGAGGTTGGACAAAGCCTTGGGTGGCATGGTTTAGTGTGAGGTGTCCCTGCCCATGGCATGGGGTTTGGAACTAGATGATCTTAAGGTCCTTTCCAACCCTAACTGTTCTGATTCTATGATTCTGTCTTCAGGATGTCAAGACTAACAGTGCATGGGTGTAGGAATACCTTCTTGTAAAGAGGAACTTGGAGTTTATGAGGGAAGTGGAAATGATGAAATCAGTAAAGTTACAGTAATGCATTAGGTGAAATTAGACCAGATTCTAATTGTACTTTTCCTTTCCTTGCTATAATGTTCATATTAGGAGATATGTCAACCCGGGGTAGAATTTTGCTATTTGTGAATTTTTGAACAAGTAAAAGAGCTTTTATTTAATAGCAAACAAGGTTTTTCATTATTAAACTCTTTAAAGGTCTCAGATTGTCTTTTCTCTGGTCAGGGGGAAAAATGAGTGCTCAACATCAGTTAAGGTATTGTAACAATGTAGACTTTAAATGTTTTTTGCTGTTATTAATATGAATCTGTATTTTATTCTTGATGTTAAAAATTTGCTAAAAGTTTTTTGAACCTTTTTTATGTTTTAACTTAAATTCATACAGTTACAGTATTCCCAAGTAGCTGATCTCATATTCCTATGGCTAAAAAGAAAGTTACTAGATAAAACTAATCTGGACATAAAAAACTTTAGAGGAGTATGCTTTAAATATGTGACATTTTACACCTAATGCATGTATAACAGTGAGGCATCAGCACGCTTTTCATAATGTCATTCTGCTTTTTTAATTTACAGGATTATTAAAATGTTCCCAGTGATTTCTTTTGTTTGCAGGGCTGAGAAACAGCTAGTCTTTTACTGTGAAACTATACAAATAGCAGGCCCTTGAAAAGTTCACTTGTTTGAAGTTACATGGTAGGCAAAAAGTTTTGTAGATGGAATTTATTTATCTGCTGCAATGTAAAAAGGCTGTCCTTGAAAATGACTATCTATTAAAGTATAATCACCTTGTTGTTTGAAATGATATTGAACTGTTAAATTATCTTCCCTTAAGAAAACTGTACTACTCAAATGAACAGATGATATCTGAAGCAGTTTCATCAGTGCTTTGACAAGCTTTCTTCCAGAATAGGACTGACTAAGCAATTAGGAGTGCTTGCTTCTCTTTTTATATTTTATTTTTACTTCACTGGGGATGACACTAAATTTCTTTCATTGACTTAATGTAGAATGAGATTTTGACCCAGTTCCCAGGAAAAAGCATATAGAGATTGTTTTTTTTTTAAAGAGATTAATAACTATAGGGATATGATAACCTTCAGAGTTGAAGCAGCTAGCATTCCTGTCATTAAGCTATATATTTACTTGGCTTGCAGCACTATTTAAAAAAGAGAGCATGAAGAAGGTGTGAAGAGGCCTTACTGCCTTTTGGAGCTGAGCTGTGTTGCACCAAGGTGTACAAAGGAGGGGCAGATGTCTGTGGGCTACTGAGACCCCTGCTCTGAAAGAAAGGTGGTATGAGTGGTGCTGAATGGGTGGTGTCATAGCTTTGTGCTTTCGGAAGAATGGCAATACAAGGGCAGTCTCGTGGATAAGGATGGTGAAGGAATGCATTATCTTTGGAGCAAAAAAGGAATTTAGAGCAGATGTGCAGAATAGCCGCTCGCCCTCCACTGTGCTTCAGGGCTCAGTTCAACAACTGTCCTTGGTAGATTTCATGGGAAAGCCAAAGCTTAGTTCTAAATAATAAATCCAACTGATTTCTCCACTGACATATGTTTACGAAGGTTAGAGGTGTTATGATAGAAAACCATAAAATGTTAACTATGCCTGTATATGGCATCAAACTCATTTTATTATATGTTCTTAATACACAGTAGTGAAGCAAATCAGGTAGAAATATGGGAATTACTGAGTAAGTTGTGTTGCTTTGGCAGTTCTGTTAAGTATTGTGCCTTGGAATTTCATTGTACTAATGTGAGACTGGTAGCTGAGCTCAGCCCTTGGGGTTTTTAACTCTGGCTTTGACATTATGCATCTCACTGTATTTATAAAAATAGCTAAGCTTTCTGTTTCATTTTCTGTAATGTCAGCAAGATACATAATTTCTATAATTTTATTGTTAGCCTATAATAAATCAGGACCTTACTTGACTCATGAACTGTATGAAGATGATCACAGAATTTCTGTCTGTAAAGTCTTTATTAAGTAATTTAAAATCTTATCCCAGTGAGATCCCTTGGCTGAGCTGATTGTATGCTAATGTTGTGTTGCTTTCCAGAGGCAGCAACTGTAATAAGGCAATGTTGCTAAAGATCTTAATTGTCTCAATGCATCTTGGTGTGCTTTAATGCCTTTAAATTAATTATGCAATTTAATATTTTTATTAGGTCTTGAATTGCATTACTTCAGCAGAAACATAATGTGACTGTGTGCGATAGGAATGGCAACACCTGTGTTTTTAAGGCTTTAGTCCACAACATTGCAATTATTCAGTAAAAGTCTAGTTCAGAAGGTTCACAAAACTTTTGTTCATATGTTCCTGGAAACCCCTGAAGATCTTGCATGTAACTTATGACTTACGATAAAAGGTCAAAAGCCACAATTACAGGTTGTCTCAGAGAATATAAGAAATGAAAGCCATTGACAACAGCTGAAGTGCCTGGAGAAGCATAAAATATGTTAAATAAAATATATTTGTAGGGAATACACTTTATCACATATTCCAGGGAAAGTCAGTAATAAAGAAAATCAAAACCAACACATCCTGCCAGTCTAACTTGGGGACTTTTCTTCTTACCTTCAGATTTGGTTATTGTCTTAAAGATGTTTGGTTGGTTGGTTAGTTTGGTTTTTAACAGAACCATGCTAGGTACCCGAATATTTTAGTATTGCTGGCAGTGTTGGTTCACATCACTTTGAGATTGGTCTTGTATAATTAAGCTTTCTATGAAGAGGAGAATGGGCTTTCCCTATGCTTTCTCTTCTGTCTGTAATAGGAGGGAAAGCAGATATGAATCCTCTCCCCAGTCTCCAAGGCATCTCATTTTTCTTAAATATTTAAAAATCTCAGTCACCTCCACTACTATCATCTGTCAAAAAAATCCATCATTTCCTTTGCTTCCCAAAGCATCACTGCAAAGCTGTGAAAACAGGAAGAATGGAATCATTAAGCTTTAGAGTACATCACTTCTATTTTGAATGTATAGAAACAATACTACCCCTCTTTGAGTTTAAATTGAAATAGAGAAGGAAAATTGTTTAGGCAAAAAACATGGTTATCCCAGCTAAAAAATGAGACTGGGTTTGCTATCAGTTCTCAAGGGAAATGTGTGCTTTTACATTTTGTCTGGATGACAGCACTTCCATTACTATAATGACCTGTAAAATCATGGAATAGCAAAGCAGCACTGCAAGTGCAGGAGTGATTATAGAGAATCAGTCAGAAATGTCTGTTCTTATGATATCGCCTGTAGAAGTTAAAACCTACATACAGTGCACGGTTTCTGGTCCGCAAAGATTCTTTGCCCTCTTAAGGTTATAGGTCATTCTGTTCCTTTCATAAATACATCTCACTTATGAGCTTAATCTCATATATCACCGAGTTTATATACTCTTGGAGTTATTTATAGTTTTCTTCTCATATTAAATCAACTGAATAAATGTATTTCAACAACAAATATTGATAACTACTACCCTCAGCAGTAATCAGTTGCAAGCTTTTTCCAATACTCCAAATAAAATAAATCCTGTGCAAAGCCAAGCCTGTATTATCTGAGCAGAAGAATGAAATGGTGATAGGAAAGCCATTGGCTTGTTTTCCCTGGGATGTCAGTCTAGTTTTAGATGACATAATGCACTTTGTAATTTTGGGAATCTGATTTGTTGATTAAATTGTGAATATAATGACAGAATGTGGCTTGACACAAGGGTTTCTTTTCAGGGTTGTTATGTTCCCACACCTCATTCCATTTTCTTTTTCCTTCCTTATCCCTTCTGTCCATGAGCCAAAAGCTGTTTAGCTTTTTAGTTTGTATAAACATTCAAACAAAATTCAAGATATTGATAGGGAAAGAAATGGCTGAGCTGCTTTTTCAGGTACAGTAATTCAATACAAAATTTATAACAGATCTTTTAACTTTAGATGCACAAAAAGAATCTACAGAAGTTAACAAATACTTCAGACATGAATGAAGGCATGTTACAGTCCCAAAGCTTGCTTGTTATGTTCCCCTGGAGCAGGTCAGAAATATGTCCCTGTATTGAGGGATTCTCTTGGGTTTTGCTCCTCAGCCCTGATGCCTATGTGGCTGTTAATGATAACACAGAAAAACACTGAGCAATCAGCTGCATTCTTAACAATGAGAAATTTTAGTTAAAAGTCAAAATCAGTGGCTTTTCCTACACTGGTTTGTGTTATAATATATAATGCTGTAGAGTGAATGGTACGTAACTATATGTATTTGGTGCTAGGGCTTAAGTTACAGTTAGACTTTCACATAAAAAAGTGTAGATCTCCCTGTTATGCACCAAGACCCAAAATGGGCAACTTCTCCCTTTGAATGTTGGAATCAGAGAGCTGTGGCTGTCAGACCATGCAGAACTGACTTTGCTGAATAACAGAATCATCCTGACAAAGTCTGGGGTTCTGATCCATGCCAATCTGTTGGGTATTTGGGAACTGGAGCCTGTGGGACTCTAGTCCACACAAAGAGCAACCACAAAGGGTACTGCTCCATGGACCAGAGGAGCTGAGCTGCTACTGAGTCACTTCCATGGTGGTACAGGGGACCAGGGACCAGGGTTGTGGTCAGCTCATGGCAGCTCTGTCTTCCTTGCATTCACCCTACTTTCACCTGGGTCCTCCTTGGCTTCAGGATGAAACTACTCCAGCCTGGACTCTTCATGGACCATAGATCTTTCAGGGCATGTCTACTTGCTCTGGTGTGGACTGCCTGAAGCTCTTTGTTCTTTTCCAAATATGCTTTTCTGGAGGCACCCACCCATGTTGGCGGGGCTCAGCTGTGCCATGCAGTGTGGCTGTGGAGCTGGATGGAACATGCTGTGGCCAGCATGGACAGCCACCACTGGCACCTGGGCAGGGACACACAAAGCAGAGGTAGATCCAAGACCTGTTAGCTGATTTTATTTCATTGTTTAAGGTGACATTTGCACTGGTGGTTATGTCAGTACTGCCATGTTTCCTGGTGTCCCTGGGGCATGCAGGAGCAGCTCCCTCCCCTTCCCAGAGATGCCATTTGCACCGCTCTCTCCAGGTGTCTGGGAGTAGCCCCCCAGGCACAGGAAATGGCACGGACACTTCCATCACAGTGTCCCAGGGTCCTGCCTCTGGGCCTGGGCAGCCACCTGCTCTGCAGGAAGCTGAAATTCATGCTGATATTGGGCTGGTGCCCACAGGCTTGGCTGTCATCCCCATAGAGCTGCTGAGGGGGCTGGCAGGGTTAGTGCTGGTGAGCTGGGTGGCTCTGGCCTCAGGTCACACCTTGCCCCATGGATGTTTTACAATCATCAGATCCTTTCTGAGATGTAAGGTTTAAAATTACTCTTTCATTTAAAAGAAAAAGTTATTTTTCAAGTCCACAAATAGATTTCGTGAAACTCCTCAGATAGAGGTTCAATTCCAGCAGGTGTATTACAGCTATTGTATCTGCAACTCTTGGTGTGAAAGGAGTTGAACATTCCATATTTCACCATCTTTTTTCTTTGCCCAGAGACATGGTTTTATATGTATAAATATAAATGCTGCATGGCAGCCACTGTCTGGGTTCATTTAGGGGTTGTTTAAGGTTTGCATATACGTCCTGTTAGCTTTCTTTTGGTGCAGGAGAATGGATTTTGGTAAGTGAGTGTGGGAGATTACTGCACCTCTTGCCAACAGTTTATTTCTTCTCTGTACATATAAACATCTTCATTAATCCCATAATTTCTCATCAGGAGTTTTATTAAGACAATGTTGTGTACGTCTGACAAAAAATAGAGTTCAGAAAGAAATGTGTGATTATTGAGATTTTCCTCTATTGCCCAGGAGGCACAGTTAAGAACAACCATATTATGGGACATTTCCTACCTGTGTGCCCTAGTGAACATTTCCATTAACAGTTTTATCATCCCTTTTCAGGAAAGGCCATCTGCTTCCAACTGATAAAGCAGCATATTACAGGTTGTTCAACTGCCTCATATGATCATTCAGAACCTTACTTAGGCTTCCCTACTCTCTCAGATTTAACACACCAGACACATACCTTGTGTACATAGGTCACATCCAAATATTTCCTGAAATACTGAAATTTCTCATGTTTCATGAGTAAGGAGGTCATGAATATTTTAGAACTTTTCAGTAACTGTTAATAGTGAAACTCTCTCTGGAAGAAACAGAATGGTATGTACTCAGGACATCTTTTAGATAAGGTTGTCTTCCATGAGAATCGGTATGTATTGTTTCTTTTTTTTCCATGTGCATGTATATATATATATATGTATATATATATGTATATACATAATGGAGCCTGATCTCACTCTAACTGGCTGGATATATCAGAATATTTATAGACTAAACAGTGGATGAAAAGGATTTGTAATAACCGTTGCTACAAATAACGATTTATGACCATGACAAGTGAACACTCAGGATGGGATTTGTCAAACCAGATTTAAATATGTGCTGCATAATGGATGGGGGACATGAAATACTCCTAAGGCTTACTTCATCTCATTCTAGAGCCAACAACTAAAATACAACAGCTCTGTTGAATGGGCCTTTGATGTGGAAGCTTTTCCTTTGTTGACTGTGCAGAGTCTGTACAGCTTAGGAGCAGATGCCTGTAATTGTAAAGTTACCTACAGTTAAATGGGACCACTGCTGAAATTATTAATGCTCTGATAACTGTATACTAAATAGAGAGCTTCCTGGTTTGGTCTGTTTCGGCATGATTATCCTGCAGTGTCATGTAAAATTGCACATGTGACTTAACAAACTTCAGGTTTTTGTTTGTTTGGTTTTTTATTATTTTCCTAAAAACAGAGGTGCCAGAAGTTAGACATCAGTAAACATTGGAAAGACTCAGAATCTAAGATTCTAAAATGTTCTCAAATTTTAAAAAACATTTGTGATTAATAAAGAGCAGTTAAACTGAAGTATTTTCTTAGTAGTTTTTTTTCCTGATGCTTCATTTTCCCTGCTTGTGCTACTGATAATATTTACTGTATTGCACTTTCAAGATGCTTTGTACATAAACTGAACTGAGTTTAACACTTTTCTGCTGAGCAGATCTAACTGAATATTTCCAAAATACCCACTCAACTTTGGCAATAAGATGCTGAAGTCAATATTCTAGAGTGAAATAAATGTGATAAGCCTAGAATTAACATTTTTTGAGCTACAAGGCTGCCAAATTAAAATCATATCCAAAATATCTGGGTTTTGGTTTACCATACTCCTCAGATCATTAAAACAAAATGAAGCCGCCTAGTTATTCAGCAGCTGGAACTGCTTTGACTCAGTCAGTACTATGAATTGACAGCTCTTTATTGAGAACGCTGTCAGGATACTAATAATTAATTTTTTTAGCTCAGTTACACTGGATGAAAGGAGCATAAAATTACTGTTTTCAGATGCCCTGAAAAAATAAAAGTCAGGCAGATTGAAAGAACTGTTGTGTGACATTAAGTTTGTCCTTTCATTTTGGTCTTACGGAATTTCTTCTACAGCCTCAGAAATGCAAAAGGTGATCCAGCTCAGTGGGGACTTAGTTATCCTTTGCAGAATAAAGGAAGAATTTGTCTATATAGGTAATATTTAAACTGACACAGGATATCAATTTATCTTTCATGTCCAAATTGATAAAATAAGCTTGTACCTCTTTATTCCATCTAATTTATAGGATATTCCAGAACTGTTCTTCCTTAACATAGCCTTTTGAAGCAGTTCAATGTGAAATACAATATTAATATGTTTATTGGGCTAGGGATAGAGAAGATGATCCTGTCATTTTGAATTTCATTTTTAAGAACTACTAGTAGCCAGTGGTTGCAGTGAGATCTCTGAACACATCAAGCAGCTAATAATTTTACAGCCTACTTCCATAACAAACATGGAGCTAATATTAATATTGAGCTTTTTTAATAAACTTTTTTATTAAAAAGCCCCTTTTTAATAAAAAGGCTTTTTATAAAACAACAAACTCTAATAATGTGAAAATAAATAAACAACAAAAAACTGTACCCAGCAAGAAATTCTGTTCTGAACTAGGTGTAGAATGTTTTCCTATCAGTGGAAAGGTTTTTTCACTGTATAAAAGTTGCAGCTGCAATCTCTTTCCATCCAGCTTTGATCATTTATTGGTCCAAAGTGGTTCTAACCTCTTCTAATAAGATCCCGTGAAAAAAAGTACAAAGCAGAAATAACTCTTTCAGTTGGCAGACTTTTTTATACATGAAGCTCAAGAATCAAAAGATTTTGTTGCCCTTTAAAGTCCACTGGAAATATAGGCTGCAGGGCTGATACTGTGATATGCCTTTCTTCTTATTTTATAAAGTCATCAGAATTATATCTATGAAACTATTAAAGTGTCTTTTACCTGTATGGGTACACCTATGGATATTTTTGAGGATGACATATTATGGAATATTTTGAGGATGATGGGTAGTAGTGCTGATTTATTTTTAATAGCTTATTTAGGCAAGAAAATACAAATATGTAATGAAATCTCTCAAATTTTTTGAGACCATTTGTTTCCTCACAGCAAGACAAAAATTGCCTATTTATTAAAAAAAAAAGAAAGAAAAAGGACCCATGAGATCATCTTTGACCATTGATAAGCACTCAGGTGAAATACCCACCTTATTATGTATGAAGTTTTACCTGTGAAATTTATTTCCAGTAGTGAGAAACCTACTTCATGATACAACTCTGTATAAGCATACAATCTCAGGGACTCAGTTTCTCAGTGCAAAGTCAATGTGTGCAGATTCATCTTCTCAAATAAACAAAGCAGAAATTACCACATCCAGAGTTTTCTTTCCACAGTAGTCCTCTTATTTAAAGGCCTTCCTGATGCTCTAATCTCAAGTGAGGTTTTATCAAAAATAAGTAAAAGGCTAGAGGTGGCACACAGGTACCTTTCTTATTTTAAATAGGGATTTTCATTAGTATTGGAAAGTAATAATGCAAGTCATAAAATGTGATCTTCAGTTCAGTACCCAGAACACAGAGTAGCTGCCCATCCAGACAGCAGCATCTTTTAAGGCATTATTATCATGGCCGTATTTCTGATACCACAAATCTCAGTCTCTCCCTTGCTGTAATGTTGGTCACGCTGCCTCCAAGTCTGCCCAAGCTAAAATCCTGCTAGGATCAGTCTCACAGTTTAGTAGCACAGATGAAGTGCAGTGCCTAGAAGCACCCTACAGATTAAATTTTCTAGCACAAATGTAGCAATCAGATGTAGCTGATGTTGCTTTAAGTAGGTCCAGAATTAACACACGTCAATGGGTTTGGGGGTTTGGTTGTTTTCTGAGGGTTTTTTTGGACAAGTCTCCCAGGAAGAATAAAGGGGAACTAATATACTGTATCTGAACAGAAGAGTGGTTCAAACTATTGTTTACAGGTGTAAAAGACAAGTCAGCCAAGTTTCACCTTCCCTGATTTTATCTGGATATTTAAAGGTTAGTAACTGTGTTTTGTGATGGGTATTACAGGTCCATCCTGACATTAACTGTAAGCATCTACCTCCAGATGCTTTGTGTCAAGTAATGGTTTTTCTCCATTCCCTATAAGAGTCAAATTGAACCAAGGTGGAAATATGTGAGGAGATAAAATTTTGGTGTGGACCTTTATGTTCTGCACAAGCTGAATCATTAGATGGTTTTGATCGCTTTTCATAAAGAATAGAGTTCATTAGTTTTGTAGCTGAATATACAAACCGTGCAAGCTTATTTGAGGAGTCTTAGTTTATTGTAAATTAAGGCAATGAATTCCAAAGCTCTGAGTCACAACCTGCCTAGTTAGGGGAGTTAAACTGGATTCTTGACAGTAATGGCATAAAATTAAAATATAGTAGAAAATTACTGGGAAGAAATTTCTTCAGTGAGAATAGCTTGAAGAGGTAATTTAATAATGAATTAGTTTATTGCTGACTAAAAACATAATAACTTGATGAGAGGAAAATTATTACACATTATTAAAATTCCAGTTTTATTTGTCGGAAAATATAATTCCTCAACTAAANGATCTAAGAAGTAATTTAATAATGAATTAGTTTATTGCTGACTAAAAACATAATAACTTGATGAGAGGAAAATTATTACACATTATTAAAATTCCAGTTTTATTTGTCGGAAAATATAATTCCTCAACTAAAAGAAGACTCAACTGACTAAAAAGATACTTTTCATCCTTTATACTTTCTCTATAAAAAAGTAATTGAACAAATTATTTTTAAGTGTTTTTTTAGCGCTTTTAGGTGTAATCTGTGTTGTTGTTTTGTGGGTGGTGATTTGTAAGAGTTCCACTTAAACCTCACTGAAACAATAATTGGTACTTTCAGTCTTAATACTGAGTGAATTACCAAAGTATGGATTCACTTTTGCATTGCTGCAGTGTTCAGATTCCACTCTGTCACATTGGACTTCTTGATTAATGAGATTAATGGCATATCAGAGCTCTGTTAGAAGTGCTGTGCTGGTGTGCAGAAGTGTACATGGCTAGTAATTGTGTATTTTCTTCCATTCTGTAGATGGACTGGAATGTAGTTTCAGTCTTGATTGTTAATCTCAGCTTTGTTGCTCTTGGGTTTGGTTAGGGGTTTTGTTGCCTTTTTCACCCGGCATTGCCAGCGTGCTCTCTTTCTGGTCTGCTGCCTCCTTTTTATAACACCTGGGAGTGAAATCGCTTGGCATGCTGGTAAATCTGAGATATTCAGCAAAGATGTTGAGCATTTGTTGATTCAGAATCACTCATCTGTGTTTAAGTTATTCAAAAGGGTCTTGAAGCCTTAGACTGCAGTGGCATCCTGTAAATGGCATAATAATGGCACATGGTTCCACTTGGCACTAATTATATGTGATGAAATGGAACATGGTAGTCAGTGGCTAATCCTTCTATATTTTTGACTTTAGGAATTTACAACTTTTGCAGAGCAGAGTTTGTTGTTTAGGTTTCAACTATTGATATTTTTGCTTCATCTGCAATTGTGTCAGCTTTTAAAAGCAACAGTATATTAGATGCAGCTGTAAATATAATATATAGAAAACATTAGGGGAGTTAGTTTTCTAGGTTTTTACATTTTTTTAAATAAAAATATCCCAAACCAGCCTTCTAAATTGGATAGCTTGAGAGACTGCATAACTGGGGAGAAAAGGAGAGCCTATTTCTTAGTTCTATGCCTGTGTCGAGCTGCTCCTGGGGTCTGGAAGGGCTGAGCATCTCACCTCTCCCTGCGCCTGGAGGTGCCAATTTCCAGGCATAATCCAGCCAAGCTCCTGTTCTGACTGAGTGCAGATTTATTTGTGCTGTCTTGGAGAAACTGTTACCTTCACTCCAATTTGGTCTCTGGGTTTAAAAAAATCAGCTGAAAACACTGTGATCATACCCCTTTGGGGTTAGCTATGAGCAGCCCACAGGCTTGTCAGTACTATCTTATTACCATTGCTCTGGATACATGCACATGTGAGTTGTTCTGTTTTCAGCTAGGACTCTAAGATTTAAATAAGAAAAAAACATTATTATTCAGCAATGAAAGTATTAATAGATTTATGTCTTCTTTTGGTACCAGGGAGGACTTCTGGCTTATATATCTGTGCTTCCACCATGTGTATGTAATCTCTTTTAATGATTCTTCTTCTGTCTTCTGTTTTGTTCACAGCCTACATGCTGACACACTACCAGTTTTGTTTCCAAAAGAGGAGTTCACAGAACTGCACGGTGCCTGATCCAACTAGCTGCTTTGATGTTCCTCACTGGACCATGTAGGTAAAATTCAAAGAAATATATATATTCACATTAAACCTTTACAAGTACTCAATGTATCTGGAAACAGCTGATTACTGCCAACAGTGCTCACTTCGTGAAGTCCGGTATTTTGAAATTTATGGACTACAAAATCATTTAAGGTCTTCCAACTTTGCAGTGTGTTTTATCATCAACAGGCACACAGCTGTAGACCGTTGTATGTCACAATGTGTTTGGTCTTCTAGCCACATCTATTTTAAGTTGTTGTGGGTGCTGTGTTACCTATCATTCCCATAGGTCTTAATAGAGCTGCAGTAATGCAAATTTCAGTTTAGACACAAAACCCAGCAGAGAAACTGGATAAATTCTCAAGCAGTTGCAGCTGGCAAACCTTGAGCTTCTTGTTATTAGAGCTGCGTATGTAGCAGAGTAAGAGCTATCAAGGTGAGAGCTAGACTGAGCAAGTTTATGTGAGTGAGCCTCTATGTTTGACTTAAGAAGAGTAGAGCAGTATCCTGGTGTTGGTAATCAGGGGAAAGATTCTTTCAGGTTATTTCTGTTGATCATCTTGAGCTTCTGCATAAACCTTTATGTTTTCTGTGAGTTTCAGACAAAATGTAAAATGTAGCTGATATTCCACCTTTAGGAATTCCCTTCAGAATAATTCAGTCTTGCTCTAGTAGAGGAGGGAAACCAACAGTTTAAACTCAGTACTTTGAGAAGTGTGTTTTCCCTTCTGGTTTTTATATTCTAGTTGGGTTTAGTTTTAATGAGTCTTTTCCCTCTGCGAGAGTAAACCTAGGCAAAGAACTAAATTGTTCTGATTAAATTGCCAGTATTCATTATCACTTGACTGCTTTCTCCCCTGTATGTTTTGTAGGTTTATGTTTCAGTTGCACTGGCATTTAAAATAATTTACATAGATTGTTAGGCTGCAGTGTTTATGCCTACGTTATAGTTGGTATTTCTTTTATGTTCCTTAAACATTTTGCCACCTTGGTTTGTGTTTCTAATTTTGTGGAAATGAACTGTAAATATGGATGTGTGGCAGTGGCTTAGGTGGACTGTGTTTACACTTGTTGGCACACTGTCCTTACACAGAAAACTGCTCTTCTCACATTTTGCTGTAAGGACTGTGGCACTGACAGTTCATGGTGATTTGCTGCAGTGCCCTGATAGCTCAGTTACTTGGTTCTGTCTGGAGAAAGCTTCTAACCAAGTCACTTCAGGAAAGCATTTTGATAGCATACTGGCTGACTCATAGAATACCAGGTTGGAAGAGACCCCAAGGATTATCTGGTCCAACCTTAATTTTTATGGCTTCAATGCTAACAATAGGTATCTCAGATGAATCCTAAAATGATGCTTACCCCTGCTTTCATCTCCTGAAATTAGGGCATGGTATCTTGCACACTGTTACACAGCTGGCCATATTCAGTTACAGTTGATTTTGCCTTTCATGTTATGTTGACCATATTCCAACTTTATCTAGACACTTTATTCAGGTTGTTTTGTATGAAACAAAAGGTTTATGTTGGCCTTTTATTTTTGTTCTGTTTTGTGTTGGGGTTTTTCTTGTTGGCTTTGATTGTTTTTTTCTTTTCTTTTTGTTTCAGATGACAGATTTGCTCTTAATAAACTACTGAAAACACTTTATTGTTTTGTAGTTGAATTTAAATAGTCACAATTTAAGTGGGTTGCTAGCTCTAGATTGGAGAGGACATTCATGTTCCCTGTTGTTACTATGCAGAATCTTTCCCAGTTGTATCTGATGGCCAGGAAAACAATCCCAAAAGACATTTATTATGCTGAAGAGGATATAGAGTCTGAAGAGTCTTTTCTGTTGCTATCAATGGCACAACTACTCCATGGCAGAAAATTTTTCAATTGGTGCCAAAATTCAGGGTACCCCAAAGGAACTGGAATTAAACTGTACTCAGTTTTAGTCTAAAAGGAAAGTAATAAAGAAAATACCTGAATTCATAGAATTAATTTCTGCAAATTTTGTTACAGTCCACAGCTCGCTCTGTCTGTATAAACACGTATTATTTATCACTTAGACTCTGATGTGACAGTGGAAAAACAGTGAGCAAAAATAAAGGGTTAAAGCACCAAACCATGTAATCCATTTTCAGAAAAGCCACAAATACTAAGTTTAAAACAACAAAGCAATTCATGCAAATAAATGTAATGGATTGCTTTAGATTTACAGTACTTGTCATGCCACCTCTTAAGGGATTATATGTACCAAAATAATAAAATAATGTGCTTTACTACCCAGAAATGTAGTGCACATTAAGCAGAATTTGTCACTGCATCTTCATATATCACATTAGTCAAGAAGAGCAGCATCGTTTTGCTTAGCAAAGGTACATTAACTAGGCTGTTTACGCTGTCAGAATCTTGAATTCTAGCCTCAAATTCAAGGGTCACTATGACATGATTTAACTCAAGTAGTGCTTGTGCTTTAGTGACTTTTAGCAAAGTATAGATGTCTGTAAAGACTGTGGTACAGGTCAGCATTCTAAAGTGCAGATTTAACACAACTGGTGTAATTTTCAAGTGTGAACTAGATAAAGTCTGATTTAAGAAGAGCCAGAGGAAATGTCTATTTCTAGACAAACCTCAGAAGGTATTAATATGTTAAAATTAATTCATATTTGTTTCATATAGTCATAAATGTGATTAAAAATACTTCTCTGCACTTAAATACCTACCTGAAACTGTGGTATTGATAAAATCTGGTAACTCAATCAGAAGTTTAACTCCGTTGATGTTTGTGTTACAGAGTAGTGACAGGAATATTGTGCCTAAAGATTATCCCTTGAAAAATAATCTGAGCTCTTTATCTGATGCTAACGAGAATTTGTATTTTTATTTCCTCATAGATTTTAGTAATAGGTTATATACATTAGTCAAGAGAAGCAGCATCATTTTGCTTAGCAGCAAGAGTAGCAGAAGAGTAGCTTTGACAAAAAGAATAACCAATTCAAAGCATATGTTATTTGTGACTAGGGCTGTCATGAGCTCATGCTCTAAGCAGTTGCACAATCAGCCAGAGCTTACACTGCTTACTTGCCTAGTCCCTTTGAAGTAATTTGGCTTGACATTATTTCAGGAGAAGCATCACAGCTTAGACCATTGTATATATGTGGCTGTCATGTTGAGTTAATGGTTCATCCATGAGGATAGGGTACTGTTATGCTTTAAAAGGCGATTAATAGCCAAAATTAATTTACTAGAGACAATTTCCTCTTTGGCTCTAGTTATTTAACTGAGTCTAAGCAGTACCTATTGATTGTGAGAGGAGCACATAGACTGGGTTCAATTTATTCTTTCATAGTTGCTATTTATTTATAACTAGATTATTTCAATTACTTGGAGGAAAAAAGGTGACACAAACTGATCATTTGTAATTTGCATCCTTAAAGCAAGTGTAGTTTTTATACTAGAATTAAATTTTTTAAAGATTTGTGATTCAAATGAAAGATCGAAATATTTACATATTTAAATTTAAGTATGCAAAATATAATTGCTATCAGCTGAATAGATTATTTTGTAAACAATTCTTTCATTACATGAGTTAAAAACTCAAATGGAGTGATTATGGCTGAGTTCCATTCCATCTGAAAAAGTATCACCAAAGATATTTCAATACCTTTTTTTCAGAGGAAAGCCTATTAGTTTTTTGAATTAGAAATCTGTTTCCTCTGGCATTTCAAAAAAACCCTTGTGTTTTCTTGTCACGCACTTCACTTGTGAGGACTGACTAGTTTGCAGCAGTAGGTGGTATGTGAAATACTGACTTCAGGAAGAGCATGATTTTCATAACCACTTCAAAGGAAATACATTAAAAATAAAATACATTTCTCTGGGGGCTTACAAAACCATTCTGTTTGTAATTAAATTACATTAAGCTAAATAAAATAGTACAGTAAAGCCATCAAGGGAAAAGTACTTCATTTAAGTGTGAACATTATATTACTTCCCTTAATTGGAAGTATTTGACTCTCTAATAGTTTATTTTTCATTGAATATATATATAATTAAAAATATTGTCATTGTAACAGGAGTTATCCTTTCCCATTTAGTGTTCCATGCCTTTCTGTTCCATAGGTCACTATAGTTGTATTACCCCACATTACTTCATTTTTCACTGCTTTATTCCTGGTGATTAACCCTCTGAGCATAAGTGTATGACAGAAGATTGCCATCTCTGTGTCATGCATGTTCAGCTTAATCAAACTTATACTGGAACTGAGACTCTCAATCGGCCTGAAGTTTTGTATCAGAATCATTGAGTGTGAGGCTTTCTTCTGCTAGAATACTTCAGAATCTGCTCATCCAAATGATACAACTTGCTTCTTCCAGGGTGCTCGAGGAGCAACTGTTGAACAGGGACTGCAACACAAGCAAGAGAATCTGTTAGTCTCCCTGCTTAAAAATGTAACTTGGAGGAAAAGAGGAGGTGCTCTACATACATATGCATGTTTGTGTATTTTGTGTACCTACAGATTTAAGGTGATACAGATTTGTGCATATGTGATTTGCTGGTATTCATATGGTTTCCCTTCTTGCTGTAAATTTATGCCAATTCAGTTTCATATGTACGACTGATAGGATGTTCTCCTTTAAGTCATGTGAAGATAATATAACTTCCAGGAGAGGGTGACTAGGAAAATATTGGAAAACTTCAGTGAACTATGTAATTGTAAAAGTGATTTATTCCACCTTCCTTTTTCACCCCATGACAAGAGACCATACAGGCTGAACTAAATCTGGTTATCATGGAAGGCAGTAAATCTGTACTGCTGAGCTCCTCTAATATTGACAGCTTTGCAATATGGGTTCCTGTAGAAATTGTCTAAGCATGTATAAGCTTACACAAGCTGAAACAGGTTGTACGATAGAAGCAGGCTAGTTCCATATGCAGTATTTATTCCCACTTTAGAGTTAGCTTTAAGCCAGCAGCTGACTTCAGATTAATACCCATTTAAGGCTTAAAACAAGCTTTGTTTTCATATAAATCAATTTCAAGTGATTGAAAAAATACTTTTATATGGTAAAATCTTCACAGCTAAATATTAACAATGTTGAAATACAAAAAGAATGAAGCCATGCAGAAATTTTCCCCTAATTTATAAAATGCTTGTTTGTTTTTTTTTTTTTAAAGCAATAGTAAATAAAACAAATTAGCAATAGTAATTCAAGCAAATGGCAATAGTAATTAAAACTAGTGCTGAACTGAATAAAAACTTTGTTGACCTGAGAGTTTCATGTTTGATTGAGTAAACCTTGAGGGGAAAAAGGTAGTACAAAATATCAAAGCTTAGACACGTTGTCTATTGACTCAGAACCTAAAACTTTTATGAAAAATGTAAGAATTCTTAGTCAAAAAAGTCTAAAGAAATTACTTCTTCATTATGTTTTCTAAGATTTACAATAAGTTTAGAGTTTCATTTTATATCCTTAGGAAACATTTATTTTTCCTTTCTGCTTTATATGATTCTTTTTTTTTTCCTTGCACTATTATATGTCTGTACTTTAAAAGTACCTTTTGTTCCTACTATAAATGGTCACCATGTAGTTAAATAATAATGATAATTAACTCTATAATGAAACCCCAAATTTACTATACTGTGGCAAGTAGGAATTAATCTGAGCTTTTCCTTGTTGTTTTAACTTCCTCCAAATTGGGGGTACTGGTGGATGAAAAGCTGGACATGAGCCAGCAGCATGTGCTCACAGCCCAGAAAGCCAATCATATCTTGGGCTGTATCTAAAAAAGCATGGCCAGCATGTCAAGGGAGGTGATTCCTTTTCCCTCCTCTGGTGAGATCCCAGCTGAAGTACAGCATCCAGCTCTGGAGTCCTTGGTACAGGAAAGACATGCTTAAACAGGTCCAGAAGAAAGACACAAAAATGACCAGAAGGATGGAGCAGCTGTCTTACAAGGAACGGCTAAGACAGTTGGGCTTGTTCAGCTTGTTTCCTATCCATTTCCACCAACTTTAATAAAGAGTAATTTTATTAGTTTAATAAATGTGTATGCATATATCACCACATATTATGTTTAGCATTCTGGATGAAATGGTTTGTGGTAGGGTGAACAAAAAGGCTGTTCTTCATTTAAAATCTGAAAGTGTTGTGCTTTGGAAGTCCATCTTGCTCTGTAAGTAAAGGTATGCTTGTATCAAAACTCAGCTAGCTAAGGTATTTCAGGTCTTACTCTTCAGGGCTAACTGCTTGATCGTAACAAGTGAACAAGCACTTGGAGAAATTCAGGTTGGTAGCAAACATTGAGAGGTGAGATGGCAGGGCAGCAGTCCCTCCATCCACTTCCCAAATCTGGCTGCAGCTGTGTCCCCCTCACGTTGCCAGCTCCTCTCCATACTTACAGTACCTGATGTCATGTTCTCCCTGTAACCCCTCACATACAACAACTTCAGGAAAAACTTTTAGTCATTATCATGGTGATAGAATCTTTGGATTTTGCTGAAATGTCTATGTGTATTTGAAATGAAATGTCTATGTGAAATGTCTATGTGTATTTGTCAGAGTTGCATAGCTAAAGCTGTGCGGTAACTTTAGCAAGGAACTGCAAGTCTAAAATGAGGGTTTGTTCTTTATTTGCAAATTGGAGCATTTGACTAGTTGTGCACTTTGTGCACTTTGCACTCTCCATATGCACGCAGCCATGCTCTGAATGATAGCAAGGCACTAGACTGATGTATGTTTTATTCAGAATACGAATCATAGTAAACATAGTTGCAAGTCCCATGAATCTGTAGTTTATAACTAAGATCAACTTTTAAATAGACAGTTAATGTGGAAAAGAAAATCTTGTAATTCCAAAATTTACAAAAGTTTGGTTACAAAATATTTTCAGCCTTCTGTACATATGATAACACCTTGCCTGGTCTGGTTTTCTGCTTATATCGCTGTCAACAGTCTCATCTCAAATGTGTGCCTTTCATGTTGTCTCTCATGATGCTATAGCACTGTCTTGAAATAGCCCCTCGAAATCATACTCTTTCTTTATTACTGGTTTGAACACTGTGGTGAGCAGTTAAAAATGAAAGTTACAGTACCAAAGTCAGGTATACTTCAGGATTTCATTTACTTGAATGGATAAAAATATGTTATGCTACACACATATGTAACATAAATCATACTCCATTTATACAAATGTTACCCATCTCTTTCTTGTTTTCTTATTTAACCTATGAGTTTTCTGAGGGATTATGTCTGACATGTTGGTGACAGCTGTCAAAATACAAATAAAAAAAGATAACACAGTGGAGGTATCAGTCCAGCTGCAGTTAGTAATTAGTGTTGCTTTGAAGCACGGAATGTAGGAGGAAAGAAAATGGTCCAAACAAAGAAACCACATTTGTCCTTTTTCCCTGGGATTTTTCAACCTTTTTCTGTTTTAGACATCAGAAGAATAAGTGATTCTAAAATAGTCAGTTCTCATGCACAGTGTATCACTTGTGCGTGAAAGCTAGAGGGGTTCACAGTCAGCTCTAGCAAGATGGTCACTGCTGACTTGCCTGGTGCTAGCTTCATGCCAGTGCTTATCTTCTGAAAAAAAGTCTACATTTTATTGGAGCACTGTTGCAGAGCAAATTAAGGTGCCAAGGGCTTATTGCCTAAGGTATAATGACCCTCAGCATCAGTGCCTGTATTGATTTAAATCTAACCTAATGCAGTTCTTTCCATGTGACAAGAAAAAGATTCCTCAATGTTCAAAGTGTTTTAAAATCCCTGTCTGTTCAGTGAGGATTTTTAATAGGTGACTTCGATTGAAGTTTATGGGTTCAGGACAAATTAAGCAGGTCCTAACTTAGGCTTGCAGATACAGTAATACAGTGTGCATGAGAGAAGAGTTAGAATCCCTTACTTTCACTGCAACCTGCAATTACTTTGCTGGTGAGCTCAGAAAACTTACCAAGTGATTAACAGAAAGGAAGAAATTAATAGCATGCCTCTGCTTTTTTTGTGGAATATACTCCGTCCCTTATGTTATTTCTTATGAATGGGTTGATCATACTGATGGACTGACACTAAGGACTGGAGCTTATTAGTGGTTGTATCCAAGGTGTAAAATGAATGATCCACTATGATTCTCCAGTTTCAAGCTTTTCTCAAAATTAATTAATTGAAGGATTCATGTAATTAGTTAATTGTTGTTGTTGCTTTGATGCTCATCTTAAAGTGAAATGAAAAGTGTTTTCCATAGCAGCACGAAAAATTTACAGCATCACACTGTGGCCCAAGGGATGCCCAAGACAAGGTATTACAGTAGTTGGGAAAGATGGAGAGGAATTTGTACAGCTGAGAGCAGAGCTTTCTGTGGCATGGTGATAACAACTCAGACTTGGTCACCCAAAGGCCCTCTAATTCTATTTATAAATGGCAGTCTGCCCAAGCATTTTCAAGATTTGTTTCAGTTTGAGTTTGTGCTCATTTTTTAGCATTTCCCTGTAGATTTTTGCACTGCTCGGTGAAGTCTGTGAGGCCTGAAGATCAGGGTCTCAGAGTCTTGTGCGTAGCTGTTGACCGCTTCCTATGTAACTGCTAGACAACAGACCTGTAAGCAGCACAGCTTGCAAGAGAGGATGTGGACTCAAGTTTCTGATCTTCTGTTCATCTAAGCCAGTGCCACTTTGATGAGCCGCATTTCTACTTTTTTCACACTGCATGCATTCCTAGTGATTCCCTTTCCTCTAAATAGCAGCCAAGGTTTCCTAATTATTATTATTCATTAACTTTATGCATCTGTCTTTTTAGGACTCTTTGGATTATATGCCTTAAACAGTCAGAATTAAGAAACATTTAAGTACTGACAAATCCATTCTCTTATTATACTCTTATTTTTAATTTAGAAAAACTCTGAAACCTAGGTACTATTAATTCATACATCCCTTTTCCCTCTAGTCTACATGTTTTGTATTAACCAAAAACTTGCTAAAGAACTCCTGTTATCTATAATTGCTGAAAAGGCCCTTTGGGACAAAATGTTTCAAGTAACTACCAGAAATATATAGGGTAGCATTAGATGTCATTAAATGCTCAAATTAGATCCCTAGTGAGTGCATGTCCAATCATTACTACTTGTAATATGTATCAACTGTTTTAGCTCTAAAAATATAAGTTCTGTAGTGGCCACTGTCATTAGTTCCCTTAGAGCATTTCTCAGTACACGTAGGAATTTGTTGGAGGGGCAATAATTAGTGGGATATTTTTTGAGTTTAATTCCTCATTTTAAGGATAGTTTTAAGTTTTATTTCAGTGGTTTCAGTGAGTCTGATTAGCTTTTGGCAATTGAAAAAAATTAAAAGAGGAAATCTTGAACTGGGAAGAAGAAATGCCTGTATTCTTCGTGGCCCTCATTTCTGCTGGAACAGTTCTACAGGTGAGTGTCTATCCCTTACACCAAAAGAGAGAATCAAAGAAATAAAAATTCCAAAACTTCAAGACGAGAATGTCGGGAGCTGGCTGGAAAAGGGAAGTATCTTTAGAAAAAAAATAATTTCCAGTTGCTAAGATTTATTTCTAAAGAGTGAGAAAAAAGGACAGAGAAAAAATGTTATATTTAACAACACTTAGAGGCGATAGGACTTCATCTTTCAGAACTCCCATGGAGGACCCCTGTATGCTAAGCTACACAGAATTTAATCTATCTCTGAAAGATGAAAGGCTGAGGTGGGCCTGTCAGAATTAAACCTCTGCTTCCAGGGACTCTAGATTTTTCCTACCTTAGTGATTAGCTCTCAAAGCTACTTTCTCTGGCTATAGATCCCTCTAAATCATAGCTTTAAAGAATTGTATACAAACTGACTGAGCCTCTGTTATTTCAGTGCAGGGACCAAGAGGGTTGTAAGTCAGATATTTGAGAAAAACACAGACTCCTCATGGTTGGTTTCTTCTTGCTCAGTCCTTTTTCATTTAGGATACTTGTGGCATGAATAAATAATACAGCTTTGATTTTACAGCTCAGTTTCTGGTGTAAAAATCCAGATATATATTTCTTACATACCTGATTTGGAAAGTTGCCTGCAGACTAAGCCAAAGGGATTTCTTGCCTTATCTATGTATTTATATATGTATGCATTTCTGGAGTTTTATTTGTTATGTTTGCTCTGATGACTGCAAGTTTAAAAGCAGCAGAATTCTGTTGTACCACTTTTGTGAAGCTTAAATAAGCATATAATGGAAATGGAGAAAAACAGGTGACTGCTTTTGGTCTCTTAGTAACTGGGTAGTTAAAAAAAGTCTGGACTTTGTATTCAGAGTTTTATATATAAACATAGTATAGTAGTTTGTTTTGTTTTTAATGCAATAGTATTGTATACCATTAATATGAATGAAAACCTTTTTTCTTGACATTTGTGATGAAATGTAATAACACATGTTTTATGTGTTCTATGCACTATGCATTCTGTCATCACATTTAAGTTAGATATATATCAGATGTATAAAATACTTTTGCATACACTGTTAAAATTATATTTATTTTTATATTTATTATATTTATATTTATTTATTTTTATATTTATTATATTTATTTTTTCATTGACTGAAATTTTCGTATAGCATGATATAAATAACCTAAATAGTGGCTTGCTGCATCTAGAAGTTAATAATTTCTGCAAGCTGTCTACTTACATCAATTTTCAGAAGACTATCAAAGATTTTCCACATAAAAGCAGCTAGAGTAAGTGGGACTTCAATATTTTGGTTCCAGCTCTTTCTAATGGTCTGGCTATTAGTCAAATATACATGCAGATTTTTACATTTCAACATTTCTGTGATTGTTGTCATGGATGGAAAATGCATGGTAAATAATAGGCAGATCTTTATTTTCATGAATTAAACATGTATATAAGAAAATCACAGAAAGTACAAATTGATTAATACCATGTTTTTATAAGACATAATAGCACCATCTTTGTGAATGTTGTGTGAAGGAGTAATTAGGTTGTAGGTTTTTGGAAGATTCTAGCATAGGTTAAACTTTCAACAAAAACTTTTAGATTTTATATATATATATATATATATATACTAAAGTAACCTTTTCCTGAAAGATTCCTGCCTCAGAATACCCAATTTGCTAAATGCTGGTAATGGCTGTAAACTCAGTTCTGCTGATTGAGGATTGGGTCAGAGAGGAGCAGCACATGATTTCTGAGCTTTGTGCTAGTGGGAGAGACATGAACCCAAGATTTTTCTGCCCTATTTACAGGGAGCAGCCCTATTTACAGGGAGCAGCCCTATTTACAGGGAGCAGCAAGAGTATTGCATGGGGAAAAGCTGTGCATTACTTCATTTCTCACCTCTGTTCAGATGTATGAAAAGCAGGGTGGTCGGAATCGCCCATTTTATCTATTTTTCATCAGAAAATCCCAAACACAATCGGTCCTTTCATGTCTGCAAATATATCTCAGAAAAAACATGGGCATCTGACTGACAGTGAATGAATGGGCTTACACGAATGTTTCACAAATGTGACAGACCAAGGAAGCAGAACACTGATATGATATTGTTAACCTCAGAATAGTACAGGTAACTTTTATCTACAACTTCTGATAAGTACTGGATAGGAAAAATGAATAAATTCTGGGAGACTGCCAGCTCAGATCGAATCTCAGTAGGCAAGGGCTTGAGAATACAGCAAGCATAGCTCTCTTATCCACTGGTGCAGATGCCTCTATCAAGGTTTGTGTGGCTATGCTTAGTCGTGGGCAGGAATGGATATGGTCTAAGCTTTATATGACTTTAAAGGAGTTTAATTGTCCAGGAAGAAATTCTACAAAATCAACATGATGGACATATGATCTGTTCAAATCATGACTTCCTAGAATCATGAACAAGAGACTCTGTTAGAGCAAGCTGGCAGGTAATACAAGGGATAAGGGTGCTGTGGCATAAAAATCACAAGGCATGGAAGCATAGCTGTCTAATGCCAATATGGTTTCTTTATTCTAACAATTGAAAAGTAAATTCTAGTGTAATGTTCTTCAAAAGCTACTAGAAAAAAGTCTTTAGTAACAGTACTATGCCCAGGGTCCTTCCTGATCTCTACAGTCAAGATAGTTTAAATGGGTTGTTTAGAGACTTATGAATTTGGATCAAAATGCACACTCTTACCTAGTAATCAATAGGATTTGCATACACAAAGCACTTCTTCTTTTATAGCAGACATGCTTATTGCTTGCTGGATGTTGTTCTCCATCACTCTTAGTGTTGTTCTTCCCTAGCAGTATTGAAATATCTTTTGGATATGAGTTAATCACTTATCACATATGCAAAGAAACACATCCAGTATTGTATTCTGTTGTGGAAGGGGTTTTCTGAAGCATTCACACTGCTAAGATAGGATCAGAAGTGTTTAGGCAAGTCTGTGGGTGTTCTTTGTTCCTGTGGGAATTAATTTCTCGTGTTCTGGCTAATTTCTAGGAGAACTTTCTCTACTTCCCATGTAATCAGTATCCCCACAGAAATTTCTATTATGCCAAAGAGGTAAAGTCACATGTTTGTCAAAAGGCCAAGTCCCTAGAGGACAATTTGAAATATTACTCTCAGATGGGTCAGCCTGAACAATACATTGCAAAAATGTAATTGTGTCTGGGGACCTGCCCATTAAGCTATTACTGCCATTAGTATTTTTGACATTTTTGTTGGGCAGCTGAAAATATCATGCAGTATTCTTTTCTATTCACTATTGCATGCCATTTAACAATGAAGTCCTCTTTTTTGTTCTGCAGTAAGTTTCCTCTGTAAATTACTTTCCTTCAAATAACAATCTTCTGCCATCCTCTCTGCCCCTTCCCAGTCAGTCTGAATGGGAACAACTTAAGACAATTTGTCACAGTGGAAGCAGTGGAAGAACTTCAGGAAACTGGTGAGCATATATATTAACTCTCACTGAGCTCAGTTGGTGCTCATGAGCAAACAGGAGGGATATCCTTTGAATGAAAGAGAAAATTGCTTGTTTTTCACATGTTGAGCGGCATCAGAAATCTTTGTGCTACTCAAGATTTCTTATATGTTTAGGAAAAATCTCTAATATTCTACAAATGCTGCTGCTGCTGCTCACTCATCAATTAAGTAGCCTTCTTCCACTAGGTTTTAACCTTTGATGAGGTGCAGAAAAACTATAATATTTGTAAAAATCTGCACAACACAGTCTGCAGGTCAAAAGACTACTGCTTTTTGGTCCAATAACTTTGAGAATTCAGGTACTCAAAATAAGCTCCTTCCATCTTCCATGCTTTCATCTTTTCTGCTTTATCACCTGTAGTTGAGGCTCTTTGAACTTACTGTCAATCCATTATTATTCATTGCCTACTTATGAGGTCTTCAATTATACCTATGCTTTTCTCAGGCATATTTTGTTTTCCCATTTTTCTAATATAAAAAGTGGGCACAATAATATCATTTTATGAACTCTCAGAGGACTCCAGAGAATGTCGAGTCATATACTACTACTTCTGCTTGTATTACCCTAATTCTGGTAAAGAAATATGTTCTTAGATCTGTGTAATGACTTTTTACATGCATCCCATTTTATGTTTTCAGAGAATCGCTATAATCACCAGTCTGCTTTACCACCAGTTTGCTTTACCACCAGTCTAAGGTAATTTCATAGACCCTTTGTAAGTTCTTAACGTGAAACTATACTTCCTGGTTGCTCCATTTCCGTGTGAGCTATTTTCAGGCTTTCCTCACAGACCAAGGGTGCTGTATTTACATAATGCAGCAAACCCTCCTAATCTGCCAGGATTTTAGGACCAAGCCCTTCAGTTTTTCCAGAAATTTTCAGAGATGGGCTCAAGATAAAGTATTTTTATGTTCATTTAAAACACAGCTCTTCCTGTTACACTCAGGAAAAACATGGCTGCATTTCAAAGTTGAAAACATGTTAGCATTTCTTAGCTTTTCTATTCCTGTTCTTAATTTATGTATATATCTGAAATGGATTAATATGTGCACACTACACACCAAAACCTTGCAAAGGGGATCCTGTAACTGTGGACTCCTGTGAGGAGTGTTGATGTCCTCCTGTGACCTATGTTTTCAGCCTTATTTTCCATCTTCCCCATTCTGTCAGTGTCCTGGGTTCAGCAGTTGCAGTCAGTTTTTCTTCTCTTTAGTAGCTGGTGTTTTG
>NDXB01011515.1:53232-74232 GCA_002631895.1 Agapornis roseicollis | reverse complement strand
AGTTTCTTCTAGGCAAAAGGCAGTTTCTTCTAGGCAAAAGGCAGTTTCTTCTAGGCAAAAGGCCAAACAGGCCAGACAGGCAAAAGGCTTCTGCTTTGTGCCCTGTCAAACAATCTATGGCTTGTGCTTCATTAACTGAAACTTGCATTCTCACTTATACTTGTGCAACGAGTGAATACTCAATTTTACATGTGTTTCTGTTTAAACACCCATTTAAACACTCTAACGAAGGTTGAAGTATTTCTTTGTTGGCTGCTCTGCTAATTGTCCTCACTGTCATTCATTTACAGGTCTGAGCGGAATTACCCTGCATCCCTCAGCAAGCACAAGACAGGATGGCATGCAAATTGTTTTCATTTGCACTGAGGACTGTCTTTGACTCCGTAAATAAGAAAGCAACTTTACTCCCTGCCTCTAATGAGCTGAGAGCTCCTGGTTTCCAGCTCTGCAGTGCATGTGTGAAATTGGCCAGCAGGATCTGAGCTGGGCCTCGAGGTAAGTGTGAGCAAGTTTATAATGAAGTCATTACGTTTATGTAAGCTGTATTCTGTTCAGCAGCTAAAATTGGACCATGGGCTTGATATTTCATGTAGTACCATTACTCTGCTGTTGAAATTCATGGTGATATTGCGTGGGACTTGCCAGTCCTGTGCCTTCATTGCAGGCCATGAGTCTGTGTTTTGGGTATGAGAAGAGGCAGGGATAGAATTTGCTTGAGCAACCCCACAGGCAGTCCTTGTGCTGCTTAAAACTTGTGGGGACTAAGCGGGCAGTCATCTGTTTCTAACCTATCCCTTGAATTACTCCACTATGCCCAGCATAAACTGGAAAGAGATGAGGTTTGTCCTAATACACTTGTCTTGAAAGACTAGCAGCTGAGCTTGCTGTGTGAAATCCTCCCCTTTAGTTCCTAAGAGGTTTTATTCTGGATAGCACGCTGCATATGTTTTTCAGTCACAGCCAGGAATAATTCTGGGGAAGCTGCTCTGCTCTGTTGCCTAATTAATAATACATCACTTAAGAAAAAAATAAAAAAATCAATGCATATTTAACTGATAAGCTAGAGGAGCTTCAAAAGCACTGTTTCAGTCCATGAGCTGCATAATACAGTGCTGCGTGTCTCTCAAAATCCTAACTAGAACAAAACTTTGGATGTGTGAGTTTGCATTATGCTTCTGAAGTAGTTGGATGGTTTAATGTGTTGATTTCTCATGACTTCTCCCCCCCCCGACCTTGAAGAGAAAGGATGAAAAATACAAAGCACAGTAGCTTAGTGAACTAAGTGAGCTAGGGGAGGTAGAAACTTCCTTCTGAAAGGGGTTTGTAACTAAGATGAAACCTGAAGCATCGAAGTGAAGTCATAAAGCCATTACCCAGCATTGCTTCTTCCTCAACCAGCCGTTAGTCAACAAGTTAGTCTGAAAAGCAGCTTAGTGACTGTTCCCTTCTGCTGAGGAATGCAGGGAAAAAGAAGATGTAAAACTAGGATTTAGGGAAGAGCTCTTTTTCTACTGCTGTCACTGTACAGCAGTGGCCAGTGCTTTTCACTGTGTACTTTCTCATAATGAGGTAAGAATTCAGCTCTTAGTGTGAACTTTTGCCATGGTCACTGAAGCTGATTGTAGTAAGAGCCGCTGAAGTACTGAGGGAGAAGAAAAATTCATTATTACAAAGACCAAGTAATTGTGCAAAGCCAGGTTGCAAGTTCTTTAATTCACTCATGGCAGTTATTCCTCACCAACACAGATTAGAAGAGGAAATGACATAGGTGCAGAGTCCTAATGTGAGCATCCACAATACACAGTTTCCTCTTGTTCATGGATGTTGTGGGACTTTTTTGTGTGTGTGGTTTTGATTTTGCTTTGGTTGGGGTTCTGTGTGTTTGGTCGTTGGGGCTTTTTTTCACCAGTCTGCTTTTTGCTCATTACTGTGTCAGGGAAAGGAAAAGTCTGTATGTTTGTTTTCCTCTGGAATTGTGCTGTCAAAATCAGAACCTTCCTTGATTTCTAGAAGCCTTTTGAAGAGGTGATGGAAAAGTGCTGCTTACTTGCCTGTCTCTGCCATGCTCCCTGGCTGCCCAGCCTGGCACCCCGTGTCTGTTTTCCAACCTCTTGTTCCAAAGAGGTACAACCACCAAACTGCCAGGGCGCAGGGGATATTCTGTGTTCTCTGTTTTTCATATGAATCAAGGAATAGCAACAAACAGCTGTCTTCTCTGATACTCAAGAGTGTACTTCAGGAGATAGCTGTAAACAGGTGAGCAATACCAGGTACTACTTGTGGCTAAGTGGCTTTGGTGTTAGAGATTCAAGGTTTGGGCTATGATGAGATCAAAATACACATCTTGTAACAACAACAAGGATAGTTTTGATGAAAGCTGATGCTTTAAGTTATTTTGCATGGGATCTAGAGAAGTGGCCTCTGTGACTAAAACATACTGCATTGTAAATAAGCTCACAGAAAGACTGAGAAATGCCAAGTGAGAGGAGCTCAGAGCCAAGACCTAATCCTAACCCATAGCAGGACTGTGCAGGACATGATGCAAGCAGTTTTTCATCTTCTAGTCTTCAATCATGAGCTTTGAAAGCCTGTAGACAGTTCAGCTCTGTTATATTTTTGCTCGAGGGTAGAGGTGATGGAGATGTAACTGCATGCCATTCAAGATATAGAAATCTCATGTGGTGTTGTATAGATCTCTGGAGCAGGACTGCTTTGATGTGGCTGTACATGAAGTGCTCTCATGGGCCATAATAATGGAAGTCAATTCTAGCCTCAGTTAACAAACAAGACTCACTCATCCTGAGGATGTCCAAAAAGGAATGTATTACAGACACAGAGACCACTGATTCAGGAAACTCTAAAACCCATCTCTTCCCAGTGTCTGACAGATTTAAGAGAGTTCAGGTTGCAGATGTTCAGAAGCACTGGTGGTCAGTGTATACCCAGGACAAGAATCATTAGGAGGATAGAGTCTTTAAAGTTATTACCAGTGCTTTCTAGAATATTTTACTTGGACAAATGACTCCTACAAGCAGAGATAATTTTTATTTAAAAGATACTAAATCTTCCTATTGCTGTGAACCCGACCTCAAAAATGCTGAAGATTCTGTTTTTCAGTAATCTGGTTCAAGGGAGCCTTCTGGCTCCATTAAAGGTGTTAATAACTTACTCGGCCAGGAAATTAATTGATCCTTACAGGTCCCTTCCAGCTCAAGTTATTCTATGGTTCTATATTAAGCAAGAATGATTTGGGAGCCTTGCCAGTAAATGACTTGGAGGAGATCTTGCATTTAAGTTCTCTGAAATGGTGTTTAAACTCTGTATTTGTTTCACTGATATCTCCCAGATTGGGTATCAAGCTGTGTTAGTTAAACCTTTATCACTTCTGTGAAAATTAAGTCTTTCAAGGGGACAGCTTTAAAGATCTCTACATTTCAAGGGTGCTTTTAGCAGATATAGCTTTGCTGAAACGCTCCTTAGCACAGTTGCAACATGGTTAATCTGCCACCCATCAGAACTGGCTTCCAAGCTGAATAATGAAATTACCTCAACCTCTCTGTATGTTCCCAGCTACCTAAAGGTGGTGATTACAACAGCAGGGAAACCAATAGCTCTGTGCTACCTGAAAATGAGGTTTATCTTGTACCAGCTGTGAGTTCCTAAAGAATCTCTGAAACAGCATTTTCAGTTATTAAATCCAGTTCCTGATTTTGTGAGCAACTGCATAACAGAATTGTGGTGAAATAATCTGGAAGGACATCAGAGAGGTCGTGTAACTCATCCATCAGCCCCAAGGCAGGATCAACTATATATTAATCCTGACAAATATTTATTCAATGTGTTCTGAAAGATCTCCAATGGTACCGAGATGCTCAGCTAATCTCTTCTGTCTCCTCATCTCTGCCTTTAGAAGGATTACCCTGAATTGTTCTTCTTGTAATTAGACAGAGTAACTGAGTAACTTGTCTTGTATGTCCCAGGTACGGGGAAAAGATTTTGTTTTACTCTGTGTCTGAAGCCTTTGAGGTACCCCCTTAAGTTGTCATCTTTTAGGATACCCAACCCTTAATGTTTTTAATCTTCCTTCAGGTTATGCTTTGCAGATCTCTGACTAGCCTCATTGCACTCCCTTTACTCTCTCCAGTCTGTACCTGTCTTGATCTAGACTATATTTTTCTAGTTCCTAAAATAGCATCCGTCACCTGCTTTTGACTCATTAAGAGTGTTTGAAATATGTTTGCTATCAAGCTTGAAATAAACAAGTACTATGACTTTAATATTACTACTTCTACCTGGGAGACCGGTCTTCCACAGTGAAAGAAGTCCTGGATAAAATTAGACCTAATACTAAATATTACTTTGAGAAATAAATGTGTATTTGGAAATGGATGTGCATTTAGAAATCCAACTGGGGTTCTAACCCAGGCTTTAGCAATATCCAAACTTAGTACTTTGCTACAGTGATTTGGACTCAGACAGCTCCAATGCCAGCTGAACCGGACATTTCCCTACCCCCTCCGCTTGTTTGCTCTTCTGTCAATACCCTGGCTTTCAGTTGTGATGGTTATTTGTGTGTGTGTTTCAGTTCTTTGAAACAAGTTCCAGGTCTTGCAGCCAGTGTGCAAGCACTTTCTTGTTGTGGACGATACTCATTTGCACACACTCTGTGGTATGACAACTTATTTCCTGAGAAATCACATTTGTTGCTGATTTTGCCTCATGAAACTTCTGCAGAGTCTTTTTTTTCCCCCCCTCCTCCTGCAATTAAAGCCTGCATCTTAGCTACTGCCTTTTGTTTCCTTTGAACTCATCAGGGGAAGAATATAATCAGATAATATTTGAAATTACAATCTTGGCTAAGAGAAAACATAAAAATATGAGGTAGTCATCACCTTAGATTAGCATTTCAAAGCTGATAAGTAGACAGGCCGAATAATCTGCACTCATTTCTGAGCAACAATTTAGGATCCTGGGGAATCAGATACTGCACTAAGCAGCTTTGAGGAATATAAGACTCAGTTAATCAAGGTGGGAGAATAAAGCTACAACAGCAGAAGCTGGAGCGATTTGCCAGTCACTCAGCCAAGTAATGCATATATTCTTGATACTGCTAGAAAATTAGGGGTGTGCAGCAATAGAAATGGCAACGATAACATGGAGGTATAAATTTGGGATTAAAGGAGACCACTTGATCCCTTAAAACCAGTCCAGAAGGCTTCAAAAACCTCTGGCTCTTCCCCAGTAAGCCTCGCCACATGGCAAGTGTGGGCACAGTAACAAACTCCAGACCTTCAGTGCCAATGGCAAAAATTGTGATGTGCCAGAGGGAAGCAAGGAATAGGAAGCTCTTCCTGATGCCTTGAACTACCGAATTAGCAGCCAATTTGTTAGCTAAAACCAAATCCAGCTGGTGCTAAGAAACAAGTTGCGTTCCCAACTTCAAAACCTCTACCAGGCTGTCCAGGGAGGGTAATTCCTTCTATGAGCAGTCCATGTAACCCCTGGGTGTGTGAGTGAGATGGGCTAGGGGAGCTCCTGATAGAGGTTCTGGGCTTTTTTTGTCTCCCAGAAAATGTTTAGCAGTTCAGGCTTAAGGTGAGAGAATACCTTTGTGAAAGGTTCTTATGGAAACTGCTTCCATGACATGGCCAGAGATAAATCTTTCTGTGCTGCAGCTGCGAAAGGAATCAACCATGTGAGTTATAGCTGAAGGAAATGTACTTTATTACCTAAACCATAGTCATTTTCTCAGAAACTTTGTTCTTCAGGATGCATGGTGGGCCTTCTAGAAAGGGTTTTCACTTGAAAGCACAGCTTGATCTTGGCAGATCTCTCCTGTTGTGGGCATGTTGTGAAGGAGGAACAGTGGGGTTTAATTGAATGGGTTACAAAGATGTGTGTTGCACCGAAGTGGACAAGGGAGAGACAATTCATAGGGTGACTTGGGCTTAGAGTCTTGTGTTTATTACCCCTGCTTTGAGCATGAGAACATGCTCAAAGGTGCTGAAGTCGGTAAAGTTTTGCCTCAGTTTTGTAGCAGTGAAACTTCCAAAATTGCCTCATCTTTATGCAAGCTGGCTTTCTGAAGCGTTGGCACTCCATGACATTCTGCGTGCTGTGCTAAATTCAGCAGGGTTTTTTCACGTTGCACTGGAGCTACAGCAGTTTCAGAGGCCTGTGGCTTGTTTCAGTTATTTACTCTGCAAAAAGGTTTTTATAAATCCTCCTTTCCCTTTCATATTAATAACTTTCTTGTCAAACTTTTATTTAAACTGCAGGGACAAAGATGGATCTTTTCTTTATAGCTCTGCAAAGTTAGATTTACTTCTTTGACGTGTGATTGAAAGCTAATCTGTCTCCTTTTTATTGGCTTTCGGTAAAGCATGTATTTCTTTGTTTCCCTTTTTCATTCCGTATTGTCTTGTGGAAATATGTAACTGTACTTCAGGCTGTAAAAAATTATCCTCCTACAGGAAAGGAAAAAAATGACAGCCCTTTATCCAATCCAGAGAAGGTTTATGGCTTTAATTAGCGCCTTGGATTGTATTCGTGTATGATTCAGAGTAAACTAAGAGCAATAATAAAGGTCCTGTGGTTACCTCTGACCTTGCATAGAAGAATGCTAAAGCCAGAAAGCTTTTTTGGCTCAACATCAATGATAGCTACTTGAATTTGTCTGTCTTTGGAGCTAACTTCTTGCCATAAAAAGCATGTAGAGTGCTCCCACTGCAGTTAACTTGCTTGGCCAAGGATATGGTTTGGTTTGTGGATTGTTAACACCAAAGACTGATATTTAAAATAGTGTTGGACTCCACTTTATAATTAGTCCTTTTAGTGCTCTATTCCTGCAGTGTATGTTTCCAACCCCTCTGCAAGAGTTATTTCCTATCTTTTTAATGCACTTGAGGATATAATACAGCTTTTGTGTTATGCCACAGTTTTAAAGATAATATTACTATTTATAGAGGTTGTTAATGTTTTGCCTTACTCAAGCAGATGATCTTGTGATCATAGAATCATAGAATGGTTTGGGTTGGAAAGGACCTTAAGATTCCAGTTCCAAACCCCCTGCCATGGGCCAGGGAGGCCTCATACCAGAGACCATGCTGTCCAAGGCTCTGTCCAGCCTGGCCTTGAACACTGCCAGGGATGGAGCATTTACCATTTCTTCGGGCACCCGGTGCCTCACCACCTTCAAGGTAAAGAACTTCTTCCTTATATCTAACCTGAACTTCCTCTGTTTCAGTTTAAACCCATTACACTTTGATAATCTATGGTATTATATTAGGCAGAGAAAATTTTGCCCCGTATCTATGTCATTCTTCTTGGCCCCTAAAGAGCTGAATGAGCATGAGGGTTATATCCAGAAATATTGATCCTGCAACTGATGTTGATAGAGAGTGCAGCAGGCACCCAAAATTGATCCATGTTTCCTGATGCAGGGAGCATCTCTGGTCTCCCTAGCAAGCTCCTGAACCTCTACAGCAGGGCTGGCACTTCAAAGACATATTGCCAAATGTAATGTATTGCTATTTGCAAAGTGTTTGCAGAGTTGCAGGTAGGGAGTACCAGTAAAATCTGTACATTTTCTACATGCAGTAGCTAAATTTATGAAGGTGTTTTGCTACATTTTCTATTCAATGGCTTTCATTACATCAGTGTGTAAATAAGTACTGTAGCCACTTTTTGCTTGTCTTCAGGGATGAAATACTGTTTCACTGGCATGAAAGGGGAGGTTCAGGTGCCTTATAGATAGGGCAGTGCAGTGTAGAGCTAATACTGTTGCTGAATGTGTGGAATTGCATTAAACACAACAGAACTGTAAACAGAGGAGACCAAATGCTGCTAAAATTAGCAGCTGTTCAACTTGCCAGTTAGTGATAGAAAAAATCTTCAGAAGACCTGTGTTTCACAGGGTTTTGAATATGGTCACTGAGTTCTGTACTTCCCGGTTTTGGGTTGAAAACAGATGGGTGCATATTTTCACTGATGTTCCTGTTCATTCTTTAGATGTGTTTTGTTGTGGTGTTACCGAGGTTTAATCATGCAGTCCTGGTGTCCCATTAAATATGTACTGTTTTTATATGGCCCTTTAAAAATAGTTGCAAATTGCAAAGTAATAATGTTTATTTAGCACCTTCACCTTGTTTATGAAATCATAATGTATTTCGGTATGTTTGTTAGTGCTGTCTACCTGCAAAACTGTATTGCAGTCGCCTGTTGCGCAAAAAGCCTACCAACAAATCTCAACCAAATCTTGACCAAAAAACCTCAAAGTCCCTGTTCAAACCAGGCATATTGATGTGGAAGGCACCTAAGTACTACAGGAACCTCCACCCTGCAATCAAATGGCTATATGACATAACCTTGAGGGGCTGAAAAATATTTCAGAGCCCAGGTGCACATTTCCAAATGAGAAGTTGGGTTCAGAAAGCAGTTATGACAAACTTCAGCATCCAAGGTTAATTCATGAATGTTGAGGCAGTCGTGGGGTAAGTGGAAATTTCAGCTTTGTGAAATGGAAGGCTAAGGAAATAAAGCAAAGAGGGAAGCTCGTCAGAAATGGATGACAGAAGAACATAAACAATAAGAAGGAATGTGTGTGGATTAAAGCTACAAAGGGAATTCTTCATTTTATTGGTTTAAAAGCCCAGCCAACAGAATTATTTTCTGCATTCCTTATCTAGCTATGGAATAGCTGTGACCATTCGCATACTTTATTGGGCCAGGTGTTACTTTGTGCCCTGCCTTCACTCAGACACATTACCACCAAGAATGAAAATACCTATTGGGAAAATTCCCTGATTAAAAACCTGGTCCTGCCTCAGAATGATGGCAAAATTTGCTTGGTGATGCCTTGGGAGCATACTAAGGGCATAAATATCTATATTTGTTGTAAGGTAAGGATACACATTTGTGTGTTAATGAATATATTATAGGGGTCACACCCAGAAGTGGATGTGGTTAGTACTAATGGGCTTTGGAGAAAGGCTGAAGTGATGTGGGTAGTGATTTGAGGACATGAGTTCATTCTTGTTTTCCTAATGTGGTACGGGCTTTGCTGCTTCTAAGCTGCAGCTGCATACCCATCTCTTTTTTTATGCCTGTGCCTCTCTTGTTGGTAATGCTTAATGCCTCTGGGTGAAGGAGCACACAACTAGTAAGAGATTTGGGGTTACTTGCCAGAGTTGATCAGGGTTATTTTAATTAATTTATGGGCTGGGACTCAGCAGTGCCAAGTGCCACATAAAGACACAACCTGAAGTATAAGAAAAAGCAACAGGTGGGTATTGTTTGGGACATAAACACTAAAAACCAGTGCAGTACTTAGAGTGATGATGAAATTTCAGCATCCTAAACATCACCTCCTCTACACAGAAGAGTTTTGTAAGGAAGGAAGTCCAAATAAAGTTGGTACTTTGGAATCTATTAAGTCGGAGTTCATGGGACAAAGACAATCTAATGACTGACTAAAGGATTGCACATTAGAGACTGACCATCAAAGGCAGGTGCTGTTTCAGAAGAGGGTTTGCTTAAGCTTAGGGCTGCTTTTAAAAAAGGGGCAGCTCTTATCTCGGTGGCGCATGAGCAATGTGTGTGTGGGCAAACTGTGAATCTTTGAGTTCGGGAAGGAAAGGCTTTACTGTAATTCTTATGAATTAGGGGGGATAATGCCTGCTGATTACTGAGGCTGAGTGTCAGTCAGTTATAGTAATAGGTGAAAAAATGTTTTACTGACTAACCTCTGCCTTTCTGCATAGTGTGCATTGCACTGAAATCAGATGCCCAGCACATTGACTAAAGTAACTTGGAATTGCCTTGGCTTTTTTTTTTTTTTGTAGCAAAAATTAATATATATTAAAAAAAAGGCTGACTAGGAAGAGTAAATAAAGCAAATGAATGCAGCTGGACATAGCAAGTCTTTGATCATAGATTACAAAGATTATTTCAGTTCATATAAATGTAAAGAGTAATGATGTCTTTGAAGAGTTTGTAACACAAAAGTCTGCATGCATCACAAAATGAAGAGTGAAGTATTGAGAAAGGGAAAGATAAGACTTTGTGCATCGTTAATGAAAGATGAGTAACAGGCAAATGAAAAATCTCACTGCATAGAATGGCAACTTTTATTCTTTTACTGATCTGTTTGTATAACAGCACAAGGATGTAAGGAGGACAAAAGCACAAAACTGCTGTATTTGTATTACAAAGCATAAGGAAATGGTGGCAACTGTTTCCAATGTGAAAAGGAGCCTAGAACAGCCTATTAAATTGTGATTCATATAAAGTGAACCATGAATCAGAGCTGAAATCAGGTTATGTTACAGAAAAGCAAGTAAAGCAAGTGGTCGTGGTGGGCTCTGCTTTGTGGCTGCTTCCCCAGTGGGAAGGGCAAAGGGGAGGCTTGGGTTAGTGTATTTGCTGGCATGATCTGCCTGAGGGTTGTGAGATCCACATATCTGGCAGGAAATGCCTGCTGGCAGCAGGTGTGCTGGAGAGGGGGAGCTCGTGTTCCTTGTTTCTGGGAAGATCCTGATCTGCAGCCCTGTGGTGCCTCAGGGCTGCTGCCAGACCCGGGGCTCACCAGGTAATGCTCCTAGAGCAGCCTTTTCCTTATTCCCACAGTGTTGTGTTCCCTGACAGAAAGTTTCTAGACGTAGTTATCTCTGCTTATTTTTTGCTTCACTGTCAAAAGTAACACACACTAAAGCAGAAGGCCTGCCACTTGCTTTTATTATTCAGTATATTCCCAACCCACTGTTTCAGTTGTATTACATTACTACCTTGCAGAGATCATGCCCAGATGATTATTTAGCAGTGGTTGTGGGCTCCTGTGCCCTATATGATGTGTTACCTTAGAAATATATTTACTTTTCAGTTATTTCACAGCAAGTATTTTCCTGTCTCTCGGGCAGCTTTGTAAAAGATGATTTGATGAATTTTGCTGGCTGTTTATTGCCACCTCTAATCTCTTCTCTGAGGAGCTTTATTGCTCCTGTTTGAGCCAGGCAATGGGGAAAGGAAGTCTCTTTTTAATCTGTAGACTATGAATCATTGGTGGAATCAATAGAATTTAATCCAGAACTTCTGCTGAAGGTTTTAAGGAGTCTATAAAACACATACAGTGTGCAAAAAAAGGCACCAAGACCCCTCTCGCTGTGTGAGATATGAAGTGGACTATATTGCCAGCTCCATCTGAGACAGTAGCTGCTCCAAGCCAGTGCTGAGTAGAGGCTGAGTTGAATTCTGGTCAGCTTCTCCAGTTCACACAAGACCAAAGAGAGCTCCATCGGGGTCAAGTAACATAGCATCTGTGTAAGTAGCTTTGCACCAATTAATCTCTCATTTCCTTATAGTAAAGGAGAAGGTGGGGAAGGGAATGGCTGTTCATGCACAGAGTATTCTTGTGTGGTGGATGCCTGCATGGGCTGAAAGCATCATTGTTGGGGTGTTGTTCCCTCACAATGTAGGCTAGGATCAGGCAGCTCACTGCGCTACGTTCTCTGAGGAGATGCTGTCTGGTTGTAGCTTTAAGTAATCATCAGAGGGCTCAAATTTTCAGAATATGGAGTTCACAGCATAACAAATGAGTAGCCTTAATAACCACTTACTGCTTTTAATATCTAGCACCTGGAAACGTAAGTCCATAGTAACGTGAACTGTTCTGTATAGCTGTTAGGAGATTTAGGAACACATATGGCTAAGCTGTAGGCACTGAATTAAAGGAGTTGTGAAATGCCATCTGTCTGTTTGTATTGTGTATTCTAAACTGGCAAGCAGCTTGTGCTTGGCTTTGCTAAGGTTTTTATCTCATTGTTATGGGTCTGTTTTCTTCTTCAATAGTTTCATTTTTCACTTTATCTTCAAGCTTTGCTCTTAGCATTGGTCTTGGTTGTATCTAAAAGCAAACATTAAAGGTGTGTGGACAAGTCACTGCCTTCTATTCCCTCCACTGTACTTTAAGGTAAATGTTTTGAAATTGTTTTTAAATACAATCCGTGGCAAAAGTTTTGCTGTGAAACATGAATCAAAATTAGTATCTTTTGTACAGAAACTTCTAAGTTGCATAAAAATCGTACAGCTGTGCTGCACTGCATCAGCACGTATGTTTTGTGAATTAAAAAGTATACTTTCTGTGATGATCTCCCATCTGCTGCTACCTCTGATAAATTGAATGCTGGCTTCTGAATGCTGAAACACTGGGATACTTTACTCTGGCATGTGCTTGACAAGTAGATCTCTCAGGCTGACCCTCTTGTGGATGGCTGCTGATGAAATATGGAAACAACAGGAGGTTTGGTGAAGTTAAGCAAGGGAAAGCAATCATGGTTTATTTGTAGCTTTAAAAAACCCAAGCCCACAAAACCTCCCACTTTTTCTGTTAGCCTGTTAATGTCTCTCCTGTTATTAATTTAAAGTGAATTTCTCAGCAGCCTGATAGGTAGATGATAAAGTTGCCATTGAATCACTGCAGAGATACCTCATGCAACTGATGAGGGTAATCTGCTCCTCACTGATTTTATGGGTGTCTGGTCCAGCTCCTGGCACTGGGCTAAGAGGAGAGAAGGGTGAACTGACAGATCCTGGAGAGGAGACTGGAACCAGTGTGGAACTGTGCTGGAACTAGTGCCACTTCTGGGACACACTTCAATGCTGGTGTATAACCCAGCCCATGGGAGACACCTCAGTGCTGGCAGGAGCTGCTCCAGTATTTGTCACTGGGTTGCAGAGTGTCCTCCCTTCCATTCTGGGCAATGCTTTATCCAAGAACAGCAACTGTCCTAAAAAGTCACTGGTCTATGATGGTGAAGAAAATCCACTGATACTTTTCACTTCTAAAAGCTGAGTGGTTCACTCTTACAAATGTAGTTAAGGATTGAAAGATGCCAGTACTCAGGACACAGCTGAATCAAGCCTATAATTTCCTTGTATCTCTCTTTCCTTGCTTCTCCATTGTCATGCACTTTTGCAGTCATTTAATACCTTGTAGGCTGATTGTAAAGTGATTGCAAAATAGAACAAGCAGGTGGTTCACATGGCACTTTGCACTCATTTTAAGCTGTCTTCTTGTAGCTGCAAGTGAAAAACGTACCAAGTGGAACTGAATCGGGGCCCCAGTCATGTATTTTATTAGAAAAGTTTATTTTTAATGTGTCTCTAAAGAAAAATATTTGTGTATTTTAGTAGTACTGAAAATCCCTATAGTGCAATGGACAGCAGAGTAACTAATCCAGGAAGGTTCAGAGTATTTAAGACACCCCCATTATTGTTCTGTTGCATTTTTTTTCTCTCTTTAAAATGCTACCCAAAAGTGCCTCCACAGGGTCCATGTTGACCTCTAAGTCTGAGCAAACATGGATGAAATGTAATGCCAGTGAAACAAAATGTAGGGAGAGCAATTTTGCTCTCAAATATTTCACTTGATGTGCACACAAAAGGTGAATTAGAACCTCAGGATGTGCGGCATATCATCATAAGCACATGGATTGTTTTCCTGCTGCCTGGAGATGGTGTTTTGAAAGCTATAGCTGAAAATAGCTTAGGGCAAAGCCATAGGAGTTTCTAAGTCCAGTGGGGTTGGTTGTGGGTTTTGGGGGTGTGTTTTTTCAGTTGGTTTGTTTGCTTTGGGTTTTTTAAAGTAATTATAAATGTCAGGATTAACCAGAGAATGAAAAGGTTCCCTTTAAACTTTCAACTCTTATTAAGTGGAAATCATCAAAGTAAAGAAATCCCTATGAACAAGTGTTGTCCTGTCTATGTCAATATCTCCAAACGTGTTATTGTCTATAGCTATTTGACTAGAAATGTATACAGAAGCACTGGAGTGCTGGATACACAATATTACTTTGCCTTCAGCAGCTCTAAGATCAGTAAACAGAAAATAGCCATTTGGGAAGTACAGATAAGGTGAAAATACTGAACATCTGTGGTAAATTGGTACCAATGGAAATGAAACACCAGAAAAGCTCTACAGTACCTTCCTTTCCTGCAATTATGATAATAGCTTGGGGCAGGCATATAGCTTAAGGGAAGTTCATCTAAGATTTTAATCCTGGGCAGCTGTCAATAAAACCATGAGGTTCATGTGCTTTGAAGGAGTAACTTTAAGATAGATTATCTTCCTAATAGACTTATCTTACCGTGTGATAAAGTGTGCAGGAGGGGTAAAGGCTGTAACTCAAACAGCATGGGAGCCCAGATTATTACCTTTCAAAGCATTTAGGCTGTCTCTACTGCAGAGTTCTTGTTGATGCAGCTCCCTGGTGCAGGTACGATATTTGCTACCAAACGTTACCTGTTTATCTTGTCCTTCATGGTTTTATTCACGCAGTCTGAAAAGATAACAAAGAAATTTTCATACAGTTATAGCTACATCAGTGGTCTTGTCAATACAGTGTTAACTGTGCTTATGGGTATCTGGGTTTTATTCATGAGGCAGTAGAGGGTGCAGCTGCCTGGTAGAGCTCGGTGATGAAGACCAAGCCCTAGGTACCAGTGGCATATTGTATTTGGGTCAGCTATAATAAGCGTATCTGTGATGGGTGTATGGTTCCATATATCTTACAGAAGATACCTACATAATATATGTGTTATTCCAGCAAAGCTAGGCAACTGAGCAGTACCTATATAAACTCAAAAGCTTGTAATAGGTAGCCAGTCTTTGTACATGAAAATGCCCAATATGGTTTTTGGATGCTCAGGAGTACTGCTGAAGGTGAGATGTGAGACATGTTTCACTGGGTTTGGGGAGAATTTCAGATAGCACTTAAAAAAGTAAAGAAGTCCTATCAGAAAGAAGGTGATGCTGGGTAACCATACAGATAATCCACCGTGACTGCTTCAGTTTGGTGTGAACTGGTGGGAATCTGCAGAGGTGAGTAGAGACTGGAAGCTGGGAAGGGGCAATTACTTTAACTAAAAGGGTTTAGCAATAGTCTTGACTTGAGGGTACCATTAGTATTACCTTTCACCATCCAAACAGGTCTTATTTCACTGATTCCCTTTTCTTCCAGCCGCTATATAAGTGAACTGTATTTTAGAAAGGCAACTGGGAGAACTGGATGTGAGTGCTAAAACGTTCCAAGTTGGGTTTCAAATGATGGAGCACCTAAAACAGGCCTTTTAAAGAAAAAGATTTAAAAAAAGAGAAAACCCCTCCGATAATTTTACTGCAAAATGGATACTTCATCTCTATAGAAAATAAAAGTGTCATTGATCTGTATGATAAATTGTATCAACAGACCTTGTTTTTTTCATTATAAGAATGACCTTGCCTCTATTGTAAATCAAAAGCAACCAGGGATTTGTAGCTCTTACAAGATCTACAGGGGGTGGAAAAAATTACTCTGAAGCTGCAACCCATTTTGGAGGTAAGGGCAGAGCTCCTCGGTTACATCAGTCTTACATGGGGATAGATTTCACTCTGTTGGATGGATGCTGTATACTGCCCACTTTCAAAAGTATGAGATGAAAAGACAAGTAACATGGGAGAGTTTGGTCTCTGGCCAGGAGGGGTGGTAGAGATGTGGTGATTCTTCCTCTATCAGAAGAATTTCTAGAAACATTTTCCAGTCAAGGTTCATGTGCCAGTTGTGTCCTGTTGGGTGACCCTTCTGTTTATCCATAAAGACTTTGGTGGCACTTGGTAATACAAAGCATTTCTTACTTTGTTTCTTTTAGACTTTGAATTAAAACTGAGCAGTAGTACTTTACTTCTTTTGATACATGGAAAAAAAACCACATAAAGTCTTAAGAATTAAATGGTTTTGGGTTGTAGCAAATTTCAAAGCACAACCCTCTTTGCCCAAAACCGGTCCTAGAGGGCCCATGGAGATCACACTTTGAACTGAAGCCCTATTTGGAAAACCAGCCTGTGTTAAATGATGTTAACTATTTTACTTACCAGTTTCCAATCAGTTATCTCTGATTTCAACCAAAAAGTGTTTTGCCTCTCCTTTTTCTTAAATGGAGAAACTAAAGCAAAGAGAGCCCATCCTAGAGATAGATGGTGGTTATTCCTAAAATGGGTTTATAGACCACTGAGTCCTCTTGCTGCCACAGGTTTAGTGGATACTTTAGGTCTGGCTTGGAAGTGTTTGTGTAAGGAATGCTAAGGACAAAACAATGGTGAAAACAATTTGCATCATTGGGAAGAAGCTTCTGGTCTCAAAAAATACTGGTGGGAGAGGAAAACCTTCAAGAGTTTCAACCAGAACAGAAATGTCTACTGGGTGTGAGGCTCACAACTATGGAGGTAGCAACAGTGACAAAAAAGGCCAAGGATTTTCCTTTAATTTCCTTCCTGGGAAGCTGGGAATCTTTCATACAAACAGGTAAACCTTTTCCCTGGTCTCAGGTAGTATAATGTTGTTTGGTGTATGGTGGAGTACTTCATATTGTGCGCTATCCAGACACAGTCTTCTTGTTTTTAGAGTTAAGTTCAGTAGATAATTGCAGTTTAGGTATGGGAAGAGTTAGCACTGGCCAGTCTTCTATACCTACCACTGTTCATATCTGGTCCCTTTGAGATGGATAAGGTTTGAGCTAGTGTCAAGCTAGCAGGTAGCAGGTCAGGTAATAGCTTCCTATTAGTAGATTAGACATGAATTAGACTGGCTTGAGGGGACGTCAGTGCCTGTACACATTTCCCCTGCAATTTTTCCCAAAGGCACAAGAAAATGCAACTCCCCAAAAAATGCACCTCCCAAAGTTTGAAATGTTTTACTTTGCTCCCTTGATCTCCATGAAGACAAATTCATTCTGGTACTGAATTGCCTTATTCATGAGACCAACTTTTTGCTTCCCTTGCATTCCTCCTCTTGTCATTTGTAAGGATTTTCCATTTCTATAATATAAAATGGTCCTACAGACATCAGTCCTCATCCGTCCCGCATGCTGAATAAGACAGGATCTTAAAATTGAAACTCCTGTTCATGCAATTCAACACATATCATTATGCAGAGGCACAAGGAGGCAAATAAAGGTTGCACAGTCAGTTTTGATTCTGGCATCTCCAACTTCTGTTTGAGAGAATGTGATTGCTGCTGCTTTGTCTACTGTATCCTCTTACCCAAGTTAGAGGAGAAGTTTGAATTGGCTAATAAACCCTGAGCTGGTAGCATTTTGTAAGGAAGCTGTGGAGTAACTTTGCAACATAATACTCTTTCAAAATAAGCCTTTGCTGCTTTTTTTGAGGGTTCAGTTCCAGCTACCTGACCCCCCACAGGCAACACATGTGGCCTTTCTTTACTAATATTGGGTTTTAAGCTGTCCTGGCTAGTTGTTTGGTTCAGTTATTTAAAATCCTTGCATCAGGAATGCTTACTGCTTGTGCCATTACTGTTTCAGAAGTTATTTCTATTTTTCAGTAGTCTTGAAAGCTACCAAAATACTTCTGTGTGGTTTTAGTGAGAGAGGAGCAAAGATGCAGTCAACCTTGATTTTGGCAACTTCCCATCAGGAACCTACAACATGCCTCAGTTAAAGGGGAAAAATACGTCCCAAGCTACACCAGAAAGCATGGAGAGCTTTTCAAACAGCTTAGGCGGTTATGCTGTGCCAACTATTGTAAATATTACTAATACTCTGCTTCATAGTCTGCACAAGCACTGTCCCTAGAAAAGAAACGGGGTTTTGCCCACTGCTGCATTGTTGTTAGCAGGAAGGTTGCTGTTGGCATTGCAGGAGGATGTGGCTGGCTCATACCAGGTCTTTGTATGAGATGCCATCCACTCAGTGCGAGGAGTGGGGGTACTCGTGTCTAAATCACTCAGTATCACACCTGCCTAGAGACAGGCTATTCCTACTGCCATAGGCATGTCCAAGGTTTGTTCATAGATTCAAACCTGAAATGCAGAATATCTAAAGAGAAACAACAGTACTTTATATTCAACAGGCATTTTTATTTCTTTTTCAATATGCTTCTGAGCTGGAAGATTGGGTTGTACCAAGAATCTTGGCAAAAACCTCAGAGCAGAACTGGCTCATCAGTTTACAGAGCATGACTGCAGCAAAGGTGTTAAAAGTGCTGTGAAAGGCAAATATCAGTGCAGGGCAAAATGCATTCCAGTCATTAACTCTGTTTATAAAGAAGGCCAAATCACTGTTCTTTGCAAGTGACATCATATATCACAATAAAAGAATAACAGTTGAACAGGAAACCCTTTCTTTGACAGTTGATGGTATAATCTGGAAAACGAAACCTGTTGCATTAAAAAGGCCAGAAGAGTTTCCCTTCAGGAGTTGGAGGAGTCTGTCTGTTATGAAGCTGGTTATTGTTACCAAGACACATATTGTTTGTATGCAGATCACAAATTTTATATCTTGAATAAGAAGAAGGTAAGCCAGTGCTTCTCTGCTATTCTCATTCTGACAAGATCCTTGGTCCCTTGCGAATGATCCAAGTCCTTTCATCTAGCAGTTAGCTCTGTGCAGGGTCACTTCCCTGCTTCCATGCAAGATGCAGGACTGGGAGCACTGTGTGAACATTTGCTTAGGGTATTGTTGAGGGGTGAATAAATGGGTAGGAAAGACAAAGCCTTTGAAGTTTCTCCCTGAGTCCATTCTGACTGTGCATCCTGGGGGCAGAGGGGCTGGTGTGTAACATCCTTGTGCCTGGGACAATTACAGAGATGAGTAATTGGGGCTGGAGCACAGAAGAAATGTCAGGAGGCCAACACCATTAAACGGGGTAAATCACTTTAAGAAAATAATTCTAACACTTCAGTGGTAGTTTGCATTTATGATGACATCATGTAAAAATCTGCTGTGATAGACATTTATTAGCTCATGGCTAATGAATGGCTATTTTACAAGACTCATGCTTAACTCTTTTGTGTAAAAGGATTTGCAGTGGTTAAATAGCAACATTTCTTTTGGATTGTTCTTGAAATGCTGGTAGTTTGCAAAATGCAGCAAACTGACATGAGTTTATCTTCTTACTGGGAAAAACACTCCAGTGGGTGTTGGGATATTTATCTGTGTAAGCTAATCAGTCATTGCAATTTAGTTGATAGTTATGGCAGCTTCATAATAATAAACTTTTATTGTTTTCTATCTGTGGGATCATATGCTTGAGTAGCTGTCTTTGAAATACCTGTCATAGGGAGTAACCATTGCACTTGTGCCAGTTTGTTGTTCAGAGCCTTTTAAGAATATTGGCATAGGTTTTTAGAAGCTAATTGAATAGCTGCCTCCAGAGCACAGTGAAATAACTTTATTAGGCAGTATAAGTACTGCCATTGAGTTTGTTTTGTGTCTTTCTTATTAAATCAGTTCAGTTAGCTGTTTGTTTTAAATCCCTGTAGTTATTAAGCCTCGTTCTAGAGCAGATCCAATTTTGTATTAGCAAGGCTATATAAAGTTTCTGAAATCTAAAACAGCGATGCTGTTGCTTCAGCTAAGGTATAATTAGGTTCCTTGTGGGTGAAGGCTTCTGAGCATCAAGCCTGTTTTGTTTGTCCTGGACTGACACAGGGAATTTGTGTTACAGGTGCTGAGGCGCTGGCACAGGCTGCCCAGAGAAACTGTGGCTGCCCCATCCCTGGCAATGTTCAAGGCCAGGCTGGGCAGAGCTTGGAGCAACCTGTTGTAGTGGAAGGTGCCCATGGCAGGGGGTTGGAACTGGATGAGCTTTAAGGTCCTTCCCAACATAAACCAGTCTGGGATACTATGACATTCCTTGTGAGTGGCTCTGGCACAGTGACCAACACTCATGTCCCATTGAGTGCTGGCACCAGAAGTGTCCACTGTCCTACTGGCAGCTTGCATTGATTGAAACAGCCAGTCACAGGTATCTGAAATCATCCTTGTGGCCATGAACAGAAGACATGGTTTAGTGTGAGGTCCCTGCCCATGGCAGGGGGGTTGGAACTAGATGATCTTCAGGTCCTTTCCAACCCTAACTATTCTATAATTCTATGACTTTTTTAGATTAACAACTTGCTGCATTTTATCAGGCTTATAGCCTGGAGTCTCTCTGGTGTGCAGCTGTTCACCTCTGAGTGCTCTTAGATGCAATTTGTAATCAAAATTTGCCAGCTCAAGGTGTAGTAGTGCAACAGAGAGCTTTGTTCTGGCTGTTGGACCGGCACACCTTTAGCATGGTGTGAGCAGTCTTTTCAGGTTGGTCGTGAGAAGTGTGGGAAGGACGTTTGGATCCAGGGGATGTTTGACTTCTGCAGCTTGCATGAATTAGAACCTCAGGAGCTTCACATGGATCAGCTGTTGCTAACCCCTCTGCTGCATTGGAGGTAATTTGAGGATATTTGTGCGGTGGATGTGGGAATGCTGAAGGGTTGTTGATGGTTATTGGATATACAGGACATCGTTTTAATGAGGCAGTAAGGCTACTTATGAAGTTTGGACTAGTAATTTCTTTCCCTTTTTTCGAGTAACTCCAGGACTTTAAATCCCATGTTTTTCATGAAAGTCCTATGGAGCAAGATGCATTTCCTTTATTGAATGAAATATTTTTTTTTTCACTTGGAAACTAAATGTAGCAAAATTTTAATAATTCATGAATTGAGCTTCACCATCTTTTAAATAATAGATAGACTGTCATGCCAAGTTCAGCTGAAAACTTACCGAGCACACGTTTTTGTGTTGTTTCTTTGACATTTTGAAGAATTACAGAGCTACAAACATTTATTTTGTATTTCTGCCCATGCAATGTTTTATTCTTTTCAGGTTGATTTAAGAAATAAAAGCAACAGTTAAAAAAAAAGGTAACTAGCTTCAGTTTCTGATGGAAAAAGAGAACTGAAGGGAGAGAAGCCCTGGGTACATGTTCATAAATGATTCACTGGACTTTTGGCTGACAGAACAGTTTCATAATAACTTTGTTTTTCTTATCAGTGAAATCAAATGTTAAATAGCTCTACTGGAAAGTGCTGTAAGGGTGACTAACAATTACACCCCTGTCACCTCTGCTCTCTTTGTCCTTTTCAAAATAATCAACCTGCATTTATTTTATTGGTTATTTCTTCCCCCTCCCCCCCC
>NDXB01011515.1:36729-53030 GCA_002631895.1 Agapornis roseicollis | reverse complement strand
CCCCCCCCCCAATAAAATAGAAATGGTTTTCATTAGATGCAAGCAAGTCACGTTTTGTGGTATTTTTGCCTATGAGGAGGATGGGTAGCCTCTTGCTTAAAGCCAGAGGAGCCCAAAAGTTGTCCCTGCTGCTGATCTATGTGACTTTGAGCCCTGTTGTGGTACATTACTAGACATGCAGTGTCTCGCGGAGGTGGGGATGGAGCCCATCCTGGTGTGTGGTGTCCCTGTTCCTCTGCCATGTGTTAGAGCTCAGTGCTGTCCATGTATGTTATTTGTTAGTATAGGTTACCTGCTTTGGGGTTTTAGCACTCCTTCCTAAAGAGAAGGGCAATGTGTGACCATGGTGCCCTTGTGCAGGTCTGTGCTGAGTGGTGTGCTCTGCTTCTAACCAGCACTGAATCTGCAGGTTGGTTTTGGCCAAACGCAGCAGGAGGTGGGGCTTTCAGACAGTTTAAATTCCTAAAGTTTTTTGTGAACCTAAATGTCTAGGATTTCTGTGCTCTTTTCCACACGTACTCCTAGTCAGGAGGAAACCTAAAACCACAGGCTCAGTGTATTAGACAACAGATAATGTACAGTTGGAGGTGATGCCATAGATGTCACAGACGTTGCAATCCAGAGGAAAAACCCAAACCAGAGCACAAAACTTGTAAGGCCTTACAGCATCCAACCACAAACCCACAAGGCTTTGTTTCTTCTGTGTTTCATGTACCTACTTTGTAATATCAGTTCGGTGGAGGAGCAGCTGACTCCAAGGTGATGGATTGCCTCATCTGTCTTGGCAATACCATCTGAAAGACTTCATGAATAGGTTTCCTCTGCTACTTTGGAAAACTTGTCAAATGCCAGAAATGGAAAGAATATTTTCCTTCTTTTATTCCTGTGAGTGTGCATCTTTCAATGGTGAGAACAAAAATATGTCATTTTTAATTAGCTGCAGTTAAATATATCTTATAGGATGTCCTAATGTGAATACTGTTCAGGTAGAGGTTTGAAATGTTTGTAACAAATGGGGTCCAACTGTTCTGTTGCACCAAATGAAGAGTCAGGAAGGAGGGGCTTCAATAGAGGTAACTGCCATTCTGTAGAGTCATTTATGGCTCTAGTAATAATTGAGTGTTATTATTATTTTAGCTTTACTCCTCTGTGTGCAGAACTGAAACAGCAGAATAAGAAGTACTTAAGAACCCAGTGCAGGCTGTTTGAAGTGGCAGTACCTATGCCTTTGTCTCATACTATTTACAAACTATGAGCTTGTCTTATTAATCAAATGGGAACTATCAAAATTTTAAGAGAGTCATTACCTTTCAACTAGATATTCCAAGCACAGAAGGATAGCATTGGCACTTACAGGGTATTAACTGGCAGATATCATTTGAAACTTCACTGTGATAAATGTTCCCACTTGTGAAATTACAGCAAATCTACATTCAATTCCAGCTGTTCAACTCCATGAAAATAGTTGGTAAGCTGGGTGGTTACTTGCAATAACTCATCAAGCTAATAAGACCGTTTCTTGCACCATATGTTATCATTTAAGTCTTGACCTGAAACTTTTCCAATTTCATTGAAGGGGAACTAGGTTAATATTAAAATCAGCAGAGTTTGGCTTCTCCTTCCTTTATTTTAGAAACTTGAACTTGCATCTTAGAGCCTGCAAAAACGTAAAAGGAACAGGAAAATTCCAACCAGCTCCTTTTTGTCCCAAGTTGGGCTGATGTCACATGGCTGTTTTTGTAGAGAAAGGATAGAAAAAGTTATTTCCTGATTTGGAGCTAATAAATAAAGCTTTAGTCTGCTTTGCTCATAGCTTGGAGCTCTGAGAGAAGAGCTGGCTAAATTAGGTTCTCAGCTCTATTACAGGTTGGGCTCTTAGCCAGTGAAGAACCTCACAGAAGGAAGAAGGCAGAATCTGCCTTGGCAGTTTCGAATGGTTTCACCTGAATATTTAGGTTGTAATCAGTAGTTTTGTAGCATGATTGTGCTTAGGAGCATAATTTCTGGCAAAGATTTCTTGTACAAAACACTATTAAAAAAATCATTATTTAAAAAGTAGGCTCTGCCCCAAAACGTTTCTAGCATAAGCAGTTTGAAATTCAAAGTGCTTGATTTGATATTGCACCATTTTGTTCTCCTTTGCTACGTTATGTGAAAGCTGGGCCTCTGGGTTCACTTCTGAGCATTTATTTTGAAGAGGTATTTTACAGAAAGAAACACCCAACAGGTTTTCCTCTGCCCATCTTTTACCAAGCACTTTCCACACAGGACGTTTCCTTTCCTCATGTGAAACATTGCAAGCAACTTAATCCTAAGGGAAAAGAGTGCTAATATTCAGTGGCAGAAGAAAATAATTTGAATGGTATGGTGCAGTGGTAGGAACATTTTGATTAAAAATGCAGAAATATTCAATCATTCTATCTGGCAAACCATATGTACATGAAAAGCCTATCTTCATTCTTATCGTTCTGGGCGCTCATATTCAACGGGATGATTGATTGGCGAGATTCCTATTTCTACACCTTTCATCCATCTTCAGTACTTTCATAAATGTTGAATTAAGCAATATTTATGAAACTTATCATAAACTGGAGTGTTCATTGAAAGTGACTGTGACAAAGTGGATTCCCCTGCTCTTGAACTTCAACGGCAATATTGCACAATACATTTATTTCTGCCTGGTTAAAAGCAAAGACTTTTTTTTTATATACACATTTTTCACTCTAAGAAAAATTACAGAGGGGGGGAGGGTTGAAGGGCTTTTGAGAACAGGAAAGGAGAATGTCTTGCACTGAAAATTTTGCTCCTTGTTATCACCTTTGGAAAGCGAGACTGTTGTCTTTGGGAAGTTGACTTCTTTCTTTTGTTCTTCATGTCATTTTGGTTGTGCCTGTTACTGTCTATCTTGGATTCTTCCATGTCTCTGGAATTAGTAGAGTGTTAGGGTTTGTGCAGGTTATTTTTGAATAAAAGTAAATTATGTTACCTCATGTTGCAGATATCTCATATTAACACAAAACCACTGGTGAAAAAATCAAGTTATTAATTCTTATTTGGTACCTGTGACTGACGTTGGGCTGTAGGAAGTGAGGATGATCTCTGTGCAGATCTGTGGCTGGACAGAACCAGTGACAGCTTGTTGCAGCTGATAGGTTTCCTCTTGCGTGAACCTTATGAATCTTCTTATATTAGAACTGGATAGGGCTCTATTTTCCACTTACCCCACAATGATGTGAATCCACAGGCATGTTTCAGGTGCTCAGTGTTGTCAGGCAGTTGGTTTGCTTTGGAGGTAGCTGAGCCACGTTGCATCACACCTGCTGCTGCTTCTGCTGCTGTGATATTCCATTAAGTATCTTCCAAATTGAGTTTATGTTTTTCCTGGGAAAAAAAAAGGCATATAAATGCTTGATTTATGGAAACACATGGAACTTGCAGATGTATCTGTGTCACTGCTTTCCCCAGAAACTGAATTAAATAGCTGGAAAAGGACAACCAAGGTGGCTGTCACATGCCATTGCATGGAAGTTAGTACAACATCTGCTTTGCCTGCTGTTTCAGAAACCAGTGGTGCATGTTATAATTGGGAATAGGATCTCTAGTACTTTTTTTCTTTTTACTGGTGAAGGCTGTGCATGGGAAATGTTTAAGTTCTGCCTTTTGTAAGTTATGGTAGCAGGCTGATATTTCTACCCTGTTCAGCATTTAGGTTACAAGAAGCTCAGAAAAGGTGCATTTCTACCCTGTTCAGCATTTAGGTTACAAGAAGCTCAGAAAAGGTGCATTTCTCTTTTTCTGGAGTCACTCTGACCTTTATCTTTCCATTGTTTGCCCAAGCACCTTATACTCTTTAGTGCTTGCTCTTGTGGCTGTCTCACATTCATTGCCTGATTAGTATTTTTGATACATAGAGCGAGTTAATTGCAGCTATAATCACTGCAAGCGGTTGGTGTTTTGCTGTTTTAATTTGGTATTTTCTCACAGAGCCATTAGAAGCGGATGCGACATAAACCGCTAGTTAAAAGCAGTATGATGCATGGGCTTTCTGAAGGCATGAGGGAAAACTAGCTATTGGTAGCAGAACTTCCAGTTAGAAGCATTTATGTTGCTTCCCTTAGGGAGTGTGATGGGAGGGTAAAACTTTTATGCTATCAGGCGCTTGTAAGCAATTCTCCATCTGGGATTTTAAATTGGAATAGCTCTGTTATTCATTTGTACCTCAGAACTCCTTGGATAATAATCTGCATCATTTTCTAGCTGTGAGTGGCCATAGTCACATGTGCTGCTGGTGAAAGCACAAATTAAACGCTGCTTCCTGGGCCTGGAAACCACAAGCTGTATTTCTTGCCCTACCAGATGCTTCCTGTACCATCTTGGACAGTCTCTTGCTAATAAAATGAATTTTAGATGCAGTTAACTCACTGCACACATCAGCGATACTTAAGTGACTTGTTACAGAGATGATGTCTGTACTAGAGACTGCAGCCATGATTTGGGATATGACACCAGGTATGTGAGAGAGGTGAAGGGAAGATGCTGAACCTCTGTCATCCCTGCCCCGGAAGAGCAGTTCAGAAACTGAATGATTGTGTAAAAACAAGAGCACAATCTCAATCTCCTTTTTGCATGCTTATGTATGCATTGGTTTACGTATGCATTTGGTGAATGCATTTTCCAGCAGTCTAGCATGGCCTTCTGTCAGGTAGGCTTATTGCAACGGGAGAGGATGCTCCCTTATAGCTCTACGGCCCAACCATACTCTATTCAGTTGCCTGCATAGCTAGAGACTAGGGATAGACTCTTTTTAAAGTGTGCCTTTTCATCATGTTGTGTTTCATTGTTTGGATAGTAGTGCAGTCAATAACTTGGTCAGTACTGACCATTTTTGATTCAAGGAGCAGGAGAAATCCTCCTGTTAGAGACTGCATCTATTTAATACTATAGCTGGACACTTGGGGGAGGTGTCACTCACTATTTAGATGTTGGTTTTGACCTATTGCAGGCTGTCTTAGTATTTTCTCATTATCCCAAATGGGATTGGTAGATCGATGAGCAGCAACTGGAAAAGAAGCAGATTTCACTGTGCACTGGATTTGGCTGCCCTGATTACTGTGGGGCTTCTGACAGCCTGGAGTACTGGCAGCGTGAGCTTAAATTATGAACAAGGTCCCTGAATTGGCAGTTCAGTCAGCTGTAAGGTCAAAGAGCCAAATTCGGCCTTAGTATGGGAGTGCTGTTGACTATAGTGGCCCAGTGACTGCTGACACCGTGGGTTTGCAGAAGAAGTAGTTTTAGGAGAATGAGGTTGTGCTCAGCTTATCTGTACCACAATTTCTTGTAGAGTGCTGCCAGTCACTGCATATATTGTCTCTCACAGCAAGTGCCTTTGAATTATTTATACCTGACTTGATTTGCAGTCCTGGAATATGAGTGTTTTCCCACCTAAAATTAAGCTAAGCAGTTTCTTTCGAAGGCCCTTGCTGGTTATTAGAAGTCATTGCTGATCACCACTCTCACTGTGTTATAGTGGGTTACTACCAACTTCTCATAAATTCACTCAGAAACAGGACATTTTGCTGCAGCCTCCTAGTCAGGCTCTTAAACTGTGCAAAATCAGTATTTCAACATGTGTGGTGGTTGTGTCTGTGTAGAACCCTTCACCAGAGTTCCTTGGTGTGCCTGTGAACAGAGTTACTTCCCTGGCAGAGCCAGTCTGGCCCCAAAAAGCTTGGTTTGGTGACTGGCAATGTCTGTGGTGACCCTGAGGATTTTTGGTCTTTTTTTGAGGACATTGGTGTCATGGTCTGAGTGTCTGTAAATGTGTTACAAATATCCTCAGAAGTACTTAGCCCTGTGTTGGACTGCACTGGGCAGTAACTGTGTCTGGAAAGGGTTCTTGGCTTCACCCAGATAAAAGGGTAATGAGATGCTGAGTGCTGTGTCTCGGCCTCCTGCTTTGGAGAGATGAGTGCCTGATGCTTGTTGAACGGTTGGTTTCCTTCCTGAATACTGACTCAGTTCATGTTTTTTCTTACCTCGTGGGTCAGGATGCATTTGTGAGCCCATTAGCTTATGAGCTGAAATTAATTTGACTTATCTTTTCCCACGCTTAGCACTGCAACATCAAATCATTTTTCTCACAGTTTAACTGAACACTGATTCCTCATTTAGTTAAAAATTCCGAATCTTACAGGCTACACAAGAAATTAGGTTCTTAATGACTGTTTTATTCAATTATTATGGAGATACTCGTCCCATTGTAGTTAATGTTCCATTTTGAAATTGGCTTGAGAGGGAGTGTAAAACATTACCGTTCTCTCCAAGTCTCCACTATGCTCACGTGCCATCTTAATGCAATTTTTAACCATGTTAGGTTTTATTTTGTGCAGTTTTTTGTTTAGAATTAGAACGGATAAATTATTAAAAAGCAGTTTAAATTTGAGACTTTTTATATGAAGATTTTTTTTTTCCTTAAAGTTTTAAGCACTTTTTCCAAAAATTCATTTTAGCAAAACTTCAGTGCTGCTTGTCTTTGGGGAGGGGGAAAGCAGGCTTTGAGTTCTTTGTTATTTCTCAAGCAGCACTAACGGCAACATTATTATTATTGCAGTCCTTTTCATTGATGGATAACATTCTTTAACAGTTGATTTACAGGGAGCTGGCAGATAAATCTGACAGGAGATAGAATTCAGCAAAGAATTTACAAGCTGGGGGTGGGAGGAGAAGGATTTTAGGCTAATTTTTTGCCATTAGTCATCACGACTGAAGGCTCTTGGTCAGTCCTTAGATGAAGAGGCAACAACTCCAGACTTCCCAATTTCCTTTCACTGATGACTAACACACTTTTTTGACAAAAGGGGAAGATTTGATCACATAATGAGAGGAGGTATTGATGAGGAGAGGGCCTTAATAAAATGGAAACATATGCCATGAGATAAAATGGAAATGCATTTCAGAGAACTGCATTGGCCTCTTGAAGAAGTGACTTCCATTTAAATAGTGAGACAGCACAATGGGATCTAATTCAAATAAATACCGAGTATTAAGGTGACAGCTCAAGTGGATTATATTTGGTTATAGTGGGCACTGTTAAGAATAGTTTCTTTTAAACAGCATTAAAGTGTACTATTAAAATAGTAAAGTGTTGTAGCAAAAATTGAAGTCTTTGCAATGCAATAAATAAACTGCTCTGCAGAGTGATACATCAGGGAAGATCCTTCACACCTGATGTGTCACTCCTGTATTGACACCTGTAGATAAACAGGCAAATTATCCACATAAAGGTGGTAAGAAGGGAAGGCATGGGTCCAGAGACCAAGGTACATCGTGGTGTATTTTGAACGGCTTCCAGGTAGCACTAAAAATACCATGTTGTGTGTTACTTTGGACTAAATGAGTAAGTAATGTCTTGGATATGGCAGTTGCAGGGGTGTAAGAGGGCAGGTAGGAGCCTAAATAGAAGGCTGGGAAGATGATCGCAGCTGAACAGCTCCTTGCATTTGTGTTCTTCTTTCTGAATCACCATTAATTGGTGATAAATCACTGGAATACAGCAGTGGTTGTCTCTCTGATGCTGTCCAGTCCAGCATATGGGTCAGGTTCATCCCTCCTGTAAGTGTACAGGAAATATTTTGTCATTTGACTCTTGTAGCTGCAAGGCTTTTTGTCCTTTTTTGAATGGGGAGGAAGTATGGGTGTAGGGCTTTGGGGTGGGTTTGTGTGGGTTTTGTTTCTTTCTCTCCCCTTCCTGTGAAATGTACTGTGTCATAGAGTGCACTCTGGAGTAGTCTCTGGTCTGTGTGCCAAGAGCCTCCTGGTGTGCTGAACATCTGGAGAGCTGTGTCCTGTGGGTTCGTACCCAGCTGACAGCTTAAGCACAAAGAGAGAGTCTGTAATTAAAAGTTCACAGGACTGTCTATGGCAAAAGAGGGTCAGCTGCATGACACAAAATTACAGGCATCTTCCTACCTGATCAAATGTTTGAAACAGTTGTTTGCTGAATCAGAAGTCGTTTGTCTGTTGTAATTACAACCCATCAGAGTGATTTCTGCAAAGAGGTGCTGGGTATGCAGAAGAGCTTGTGGAGAACAGGAAAACGGACGATGCAACCAGCGTGCCTGGGAAATGCAGTCCCGAATGTGCAAAGTGATCTTGTACACTGGGTCACTGTAATACTTGTTTGTGTAGCTGAGAATAACCTAAAGGTTATCTGAAGGTGAGTCCTTCTGATCTTCTCATTTTCCTTCTTGTGCCTAAAAAGTATATCTGTTGCTAAAGAGAATATCCATTTATTTCAATGTAATTAAGACAAACCCCAGCCTTTTATACTTTTCCCATGGTACAAAGGCTCTCTAGGTTGTCCATTCCATCTACTGAATTCTGGCTCCAGTTACATCTATGCTATCTAATGGAGTGCTTTTGAGAGACAGAATTATTAAGATAATGTTGTAGTTAGTACCAATTAAGATAAAAGCTAAAGACAATCATAAACATGTGTCCTGAGAAGTTCTGAGTGAAATCTTAAGAACTTTATGTTCTAGACTGGCCAAATATCTTATGGGAAGTTATATTTTGACATATATGCCTTAATATGTGGTGCTGTCCCACAGTTTTTAAAAGCTCCTTCAATTGCAGGTAGCAATGTTTGTTCATTATATTCAGATCACATACAATAAGCAAGGGTTTTTAAATAGAGGGCTTACTGCTGGCCTTTTGATTTAATACCTTTTTCACTGTGGAGTGTTACCTTGGCCACCATGGTGGCTTCAACTGAGCTTACTTGTGTGGGAGTTGTGAGATATCAAACCTTTTTATAACAGCTTATATTGCCATTAATAGTAAAGACTGCATGTAATTGTCCTATCCTTGTTTCAGAAGAAATTAATACATGTTGTTGAAAGGCATTAGGAATAGGAAGGTAAAAAATGCCTACCCTCCCTGTCCCCCCATACTACTTGCAGAGTTTTGTGCATGGACAGCTCTTTTTGCTACCTGTTTTTATTTTAGATGGAAGTTGAATGGTTCTGTTCATTTCTTCATGTATTATTTCTCTGATGTGCGTCATATGTATCCCTTTGATGGGAAAGATAATGCAGAAGTTGGCTACTGCCTAGAAATACCCAGCAGAAATGCACATACATATTTGATTATGTATTTCTTTCTATCTATACGGGGAAAAATAACAGCGGTAAATGGCAGAGCTACAACAAAGCAATGTTCTCTTATTTAAGAGTAGATGTTGGATAGCTTATCTGAATGAAACATGGTTGCAGGGAGAAGGTGGAGAAGTGGTGGGAATAACTGTGGAACCGAAAAGAGTGTCTAATGCAAGCAAAAATTGAACATCTGATGGTACCGATATGAACATCATCAGTGGAAAGTTATATTCCTTTTAGTAACAATTGTTCTAGTTGTGTTTTATCTTAATTTCCCAAGTTGTACTTACAGAAATAATAATGCCTGCATCTTCTAAGTGTTGGGGTTGGTCCATAGACCTATTCCTTTTGAGTTTGTTACAGTTTACTCTGAGGGATCAGTCAGAATACTGGCAAAGTTAACTTGTTTGTTTAGGTCAGTGTAGTATCTCTGCCTCTCTGGGTAAATCAGCTTATTGTGAAGTTTCCTCTTGTATACCCAGAGCTCTCAGGTTGACAGAAGAATTTAAATATGAAGTCTGAAATTAATCTCGGTGCTCTTTTCGGTCTCCTGTGAAGAGTAGGAATGTGCTTCAATATTTACCACACAAAACATGGACCTTGATAATATGTACTGTAGGAATACCTGCTCTTCAATTTACTGCATACCACACCAAATAAGATAACATTCTGCTTTGTCTTATACTTTGCTTTAGTACAGTAACCTTTACACCCTGGCTTATTTGTTCAAACTAAATCCAAATCTCCTTTTTTTTTTGTTAGTAACCTGCTTTATTCAACATACGCTTCCCATTTCTAGCCTCTTTGCTGGCATTATCTGCTTGCAAATGGATTTATTATCAAGTAATCCTATTTTTGAACAAAATTTCTTTTGCTATCTCAAAACCCCAGGCTCTTCCGTGTTTGCTCTTCTACCAATTAAGTGGAGTGAGTCAATGAAAGCCTTTTCAGAACATCATCCAAGCAGGTTGTGCAGAATGAAATCCTGGTGTCTACTCTGTGGCTAAAGCAAGTGGTGTTTAATGGCTCATTTCAACATAGGGATTGGGAGAAGCAGGGAGGATGGATATTTCTTGCAGTAGATTCCTTTATTCTTTGCCTCTTTTCCAGTGAGCTATTCCATCCCATACACGTCTTGTATGCTGCAGCAAAATGCTTCTACAAATAAGAGGGAAATTTAATAGCCAGTTGAAGCAGACCTAAGATCAACATGATGCCAGTGAAGGTAGTAGAACTTCAGCCTTGCTGCATCCTCTGCACTAGGGACTGTGACCACACCATGCTACTGTGTACGCATTCAGAAAGAGTTGATGGTTTAAATACAGTAATAAAACAACCATGAAATAGTGAGTTTTATTTGCTGGGTTAGTTTGCTACTTGGTCAAGTATTAAGTTATGGGGTAAGTATACTCTTGACAAAGGAGAGATGAGAGGGAGTGGGGAGTGTGGCAGAACAGCCTTCTTTAGCAGCAATGTTATCTTAGTTTAGCTTAATTCAAGGAAATTGCTAGGATGGATTTGCATCTTTGTTAACAACTTTACTATTTCTTCTCTCTTCAGTACACTCACTCTGTGCTTTATCTGCAAACTCTACCTTGTCTTTCTGTACTGGAAGGTGTGTTAGGTCCCTGTGAAAGAGAGAGGGGGAGAGGATTTGGATCTGGTCCTTAGCCCATTGGAAAGAAATTCTGCTGACTTCACTGGGTGATGTATCAAGCAAATAGAATATTGTGGGTACTTTAATTCATTTTGCCTTTCATATTTAACTGTGACCTTCAGCCTTGGGATTCATCATTCTTCCCAGAGATGAAAAAGTGTCTCACTTCCATAACATCACCCCTCCATATATACTGGCTGATGATGTTTATATCCAGTTATAACAACTGAATAATTGTAAGCAGATAAGAAACTACCAGCCCTTTATTCATAAACTGGTCAAAGGAACTTTATCTTTTATCCTAGGATATATATAAAAGTAATCCCAACCTGACAGGTCGGATACTGCAGATTTTTGTCAGAAGGTGGGAGTGAGGGACACAAGTAAACTGAAATGTAATCTTAAATTTTAACAGCAAGGAACAAACACCACTCTCAGGAGAATCTCTCCTTATTTTTAACTTTCAGCACACCTGGGCTGACAGTTCTCTTTCTCACACAAGGAGTACTCCATATATTCACTTTCCTTCAGCTAATATTTTGTGTATACAAATGTTACATGTTTAGGTGCATGAGACTGTTATGAAGTCTCTGAGGGAGGTGGACTGAATTCCTGGCAAATGCCTCAGCATGCAGCTGACTTATTTAGCTGTACTGCCTGACTTGATTTAGTGTTCAGAGAGGTAACAAGCATTTAGGGCTCTGAAAGATGCAGTAGAAATTGCTCAGTCTTCCTTTTTAATGCTGTCTTGACTAGGGGATAATAGGAATTTCACCAAATGAAATCCTACTACAGATAAATTTGAAACCAATGAAAGAAAAGCATGGTAAGCTAAGGCCAGTAGTTACAAGATCACAACAGGTTAAAGGGAAAGCCAAACAAATGTGAAATAAAGGCATCTGAATTTGGGTCTGTTCACTGGGGATGAAGGCTGGTATAACCACTTTTTGCTGGGGGGTATATACCCTGGAATACTTACATGCTGGTGCCTGTGCACATCTGTTTCCTGACATACGTATTTCACATAGAATGGAAAGCCCTTTGTCATGTGAAGGGGTGCAGGCAAGGCATGGGAAAGGGTAGAGCAAGGCTGGGACATGTCTGGACCCCCCATGGCTGTTGGCAAACACGTCCGGACTTCTTATGCCTCATGCCAGAGGCTGCTGTGACTTTAACAGATGAGTCAAGGCTGCAGCCTCAAGGCAGTGCAGTCCCTGCAGATGATTTCAGATTGTGTTTTTATTAGTTGTGGGTGAGACTGCTTTGAGGAGGTTTTGGGGTTTGGGTTTTTTGCATGGGACTTTTAGCTCTAGAACTCTGGGATCGACCAAAACCATCAGTGACATGCAGTGATCAGCAGCAGGGAATTTTCTGGCTCTGGTCCTTGAAAGCATGCACGATGACAGCTATTTTAGGAAGCAGTTGACAACCTAAATGTGTTATGCTATTGTACATCTGCATTTTCACAGCTAACAGTCTTCTGTGTCAGTTCACGCCTGTTGCTTCTTGCCTAAGTTGTTTTGTGTGCACCTGCAATGAACAAGATCTTTCCAAGCTTTTGAATAGTCTCAGCTACAGCAAATTAAAGGGTGATGGTGCCTCATCAGCCCTGTGTAAGTTGTTCTCTTCTGCTCTTTGTATTCACATTAAAAACATAACTGAGAGAAATATCCCTCTTCAGCCTCTGTCAGAGTGAACAGGCTGCTATCTTATAATAAACCCTTCTTTACATGATTGTGTATCATTACTGCATCTTACTTTTGAGAGACTAGTAAAGATATATAGGATGTGCCTTTTTAATTGAGGACAGTCAAAAATCCTAAATGAATCCCAACCTATATAGATCCTGTCATGAACTGTGCATAAGATGATGACTTGGTTGACATTGTGCTCCCAGGGGAAGTTATGTGAGGGATGGGAAAGAGTGGATGCTTCTGGCACCTTCCCAGAGAAGCCAGACCCAATACAGCAGCATTTAAATACTTCCAAAAAATCTCACTTGCCTGGATTGCAGGAGAACTCAGATGAGGGAATGGCATGCTGGAAGGATCTGCCAGTAAAGTGGCAGGTGGACCAATAAAGGAGAGGGAATGGTGCTCACAGTGTGCTGGTCCTGGACTTGGAGAATTACCTGATGATGAGGAGAGAAATTAATATTTTATAGCTATTCATCACCATTATGGCTGCATGAAAAGGCAAAGAAAGGAGTGGAGAGCGGTAGGCTGGGAACACATAGTGTTCCTTTAGTGGTGCTGTGGGTTTGCTCTGATGAATCCGTCTTGCATCTCACCCAAAGAAAAGAAGTTGGCTGATGATGTGCTTTGCAGCTATATCAGTGCTGGCACTTGAACAACTCTATATCTGGTACACAGGTGTTTGATTTTGGTTTTGTTAACGAGCCAATAGCAGGCAGATTTAGGGAAAATGGACCACAGTTACTGTGTAGAGACAGAGTTTCTTTCAGTGCTTGTAATCTAACTCCACCATATGTTCAATGCATGAGCCCAAGCCATGACACATCTTCCAGTCAGTGAGCCAAACTCACATCTGGTGAAAGATAAGTGTGGAACTACACCTACCAGTGTTACCCAACCTGATACATTGTTCTGCAGTCCTGTCTTGCTTTGTTAAGCAGACGCCTCTGATGATTCTCCCTGATTATTCCTCCTGTCACAAACTCCTGTCCCTTTTGTTGCTGCTTGTATGCTTTCCAGAAAACACTCTTTGCAGCAGATGTTTGCTAATGCAGAAAGCATTAGAGAAATAGTTGTGAACAGTAGATTACAGTGTGTTTGGGGTTTTTTTTTTTATACCAGGTGCAGTTATTGAATATGAGGATTAAGCAAAAAATGGCTAGATTTGGGAAAGGCTTCAGGTCTAATTAAAATGAAATGCTGCTCAGGTATTATTTGCAATATTTCTGTAGGAATGGATCAATGCAATGTGTGCCAGAAAACCTAACACAGGTGCTAATATAGTGTAATCTTTTGAGGGACAGCAGAGGGGATAATGAATTGAGGCAATGTGTAGGTACTCCCCTGGATTAAGAATATATAAACTAGGATTTCTTTGCTAAAAGTATTAATGAAATTGGGAGGGGGAATATTAGTAAAAACTCAGGTGCCTTTTGAGATCAGGTTGTAAAAAGCAAGCATAGGAAAACCAATTGAAAGCATAACATTAAATTGGGTGGTAGGCTGTCTGCTCTTTCCCATATCTACTGATGCTTGCAGGTAGGCTTTGTTAAAATAATTGTAGGGAGCTAAATTGCACTGAGGTTTTCCAGATGTAATAGCTCCAGGAAGTTCTCAGCAGCATGTTCTCTTTACAGGAACTGTTTTCTTGTAGTAGCTTATTTAGAGCTGGAGAGAAGACAGCAATTCCTGCATGTTATTCACCTTGTTCTCCTCAGGTTGTCTTTTTTTAAATAAACCTTTATTTTCTCTCTTTTTTTTTCCCCCCACATTTCTTTGCCCTTTGTAGGAGGGGTCCTTTCTCAGTCAGTGTGTGGAAAAGAAAGAATGGAATTACCCTGCATCTGCAGTGTATCTTACATTGCTGGGGACCAGAAACCATTTTAGTGTTTGTCGTAGTCATTGCTTGCTGCTCTTATTTCCTATCCAAGACTGATTTACAGTGCAGCTAATGCCACTCTCCAGCCTGCTGAGCCACTATTGAAGTACACGCAAAAAACCACACATGCAGTTTGAGTCACAAGGGAGTATATTGTAAGAAAATAGTGCATTGATTCTTTTCTTTGGTGTAAACAGAGGGAGGAGGAAATATAGCTCAGTACATTTAAGTCACAGGGTGCTCCAGGGAGAATGGAAAAGGGATGCAGTAACAAGGGTGGTCAAACTCATTTAAGAATGGAAAAAAACCACCCCATGTTCTAAGAAATTCCTAATTCATCAGTTCTTTGTCTCCAAGAATTTAACTTGCTTTTGCAAGTGTCATTTTGTCTTGAATCATCGTAGCTTCCTGGGAAAGTATTGTAGTGTAGGAGTTAAGGGATGCGCAGTCTGTGTTAAAGTTGTATTTATGATTATGTTCTGAACTAATATCTTAAATTTTTGTGAGACAAAGTGGTATTTATGAAGAATCTATTCATGACATGGTAAGCAGAACTATAGCAATTTCTTCCCAAGAGTTATTTGGAAGAGCTATTGACAATATGAAAATTAACGTTAGCGAAAGGACCTCAGTAGAGAGTGGTTGGAGAGAGAAAGGAAGTCTGCATATAGCCTCTTGGGAATATCTTGGATCTATAATTTTTTCTTACTTTCATTAATTTGGATACTGCCCAGAATATGAAATGTACTTTATATTCCTTCAAAACTCCCACCCCTTAACTCCATTCTAAAATCTGAATGCAGTACTGTATTCCAGGTGCGCCAGCTTTACATCTGGTAGCCTGTAGCAGACTCACAAAATGACTGAGCTGCTAAAGTGAGAATGACTTGGAATCTCTTTGTTTAAATTCAAAGTTAGCACTTGGGAGCAAGATTTGGTAATGGAACTTGTTCCTCAAACAATCAATGTAATGGCAGTAACAATCAAACCGTAGAAATTATTAGGACAGAATTAACAACAGCAACAGAGATTTTACTCAGTTGCATAATAATAGTTTGGTGTTTTATCTGCGTGTTGAATGCTGGGTGAAATGCTGGGCCTTTCTTACGAAATATGGAATTTGAAAGTTCAGGGAAGGACAGTGAGGTTCACCATAGGTACAAAATGGCTTTTGTGTAGGGAACTAGTAGGACATGCGTTACACGCTGCACCTCGGCTGAAGTCACAAGGCAGAATTTGAGGCGCTTTGACTCTGTTTTAATTAAATTTCACTTTCCTTTTGTGTCACTGCATGAGCAACTGGGTGTTAGTGGATACTGAGACACTGCTTGACTCCTTTTCTTAATAACATGGTGCCAAAGCAAGCTGGAGAGTGAATGAGAGTCAGGATTCAGTATCGATTTAAATTCACTTTGTTTAAATGTACTTTTCTAAGTCAGTGTTTACAGCTCTTGCTGGAGTCCTGCTGATTCATGAATGGGTTTCAAGTCCAGCCTTTGTCTTGTACGTTCCTACAGGTGATCAGAGAGGGGGTCCACCAAGATGCACCTACATAGACAATAAGGGAAACAGACTCTTGAAAGCTTTCTGGAAGTGTTGGGATGAAGTGAGTGGATGTGCAGCCTGTGCTGAGGTTAACCTGGCATCAGGAGAGGTGCCTGTGGGATGCTGCTGGTTGGGGGCAGTTCAGTGAGTTTGCAGTGGGTGTAATAGTCTGGCATGGTAGAGCTATTTCCACTGAGGAAAGGGCTTTCCCGGACCTACCTTGGTGCAGCTTAGTCCCCGTCTCTCACCCCAGTGCAAATTTACATTCTCTTTAGGAAGCTGCTGGCTGGTCTGAGCCTGCTTTGCCTATGCTCTGCACTGTCTGGGTGCAAATCAGCTTTAAACCAAGACCGTGATGGGGGGGGGGACCC
>NDXB01011515.1:14260-36648 GCA_002631895.1 Agapornis roseicollis | reverse complement strand
AAACCAAACCCTGGGGGGGGGGGGGGGGGGAAGCACTGCTGGGAAGCTCTGCATTTCCCTGCGCTAACTGTGCATCTCTGCAGGTCCACACAGCTTGGTGCAGGAGGGGAGCAAGCCTCTGCCGCTAGACAGCCCTGTAAATAAACCCAAACAGGCAGTGCACAGACTGTCACCCTACATTTACCCAAGTCACAGCTCTAGATGTTGTCTCTCAGCAAACTCCCATGCACTGCAGCATCCCATTTAGCCAATGCTAAACATGTTCCAAATCCTGCCGTCGTAGTTTCCTTATATTTGACAGTTGTTTCCTTTATTATGTGGCCACTCATGAGGGAGCTATTTCATAGGGATTTCAAATGCCTTATTTGTAGAACTGCAACTCTTCCTATATGCAAGCGAAAGTCTGTTTTATTCCTCTTGTTCTGTTTCATTTTTCCTAAACTAAGCACTTTGCTTCAAAAGGGTGTCCTTGTAAATCTTTGTCCTTTTAAATTCAAGGGTCAATGATACTTTCTATATGCAAATTCAGTTGTTAAATGTATTGCGCATTACTACTGCTGGCAGATGGGGAGAAACTGCAAATTTATCATAGTGATGGCTTCAGGAACAAAGTAAGTAATTATAGACACAGTATGACAACTAACCACAGTCTCTTTTATTCTCTAGTGTTCTCAGTAGCTTTTCGTATGAAAGAAGTAGAAGGTTACCTTAGCTGTGTGTCTATTTCTAAGCCAGTATTACCAGGGACTACAGTGTATAGGTTTTATTATTACCCATTAGAATGCAATTTAACTTCTGGCCCCCTAATAAAGCTCTTCCCAGAAATGCAGTCATAAATACAAGTTTATTTTGTGTTAAACTTTGCTTTTGTTTCTTGTACACCATAAGGAGTCATAGGCAGTTGGAAGGGGTAGCTGGTTTCTGTTTATGATGATGGGTTTGACTATGAATTCTACATGGTCACAGCTCCATTGTCACAATAAGTGCAGCAGGTCACAATCCAAATATGTAGGTTGCTAAAGAGGAAGAGAAATGGATGTTTGCAATCCTCTTGGAGCAGGTGGAGACTTTTGTGGAGCTGCTTAGCATTTCTGGAGGGAACAGAAAGTGGCAGCAGAGCCAAGTTGCTCCGTGAAGCTGTGTAGTTTCTGCTTGGTCAGGCTGGGCAGCATCACCTAGCATCACCCTGCCTTCCTGCTGCTAGTCTGGACTGGTTGCTTCACTTAGAGGCATCAACAGCAGATGCCTGGGGGCAGATTGTGTTCCTGTGTCTCCTTGTCTGCACTCTCTCAGTTTAGATTTGAGCTTCAGTTATCCTTACAAACTCAACCATATTTTCTTACCAGCTTGCAGTCAGTTACTATATATTGATCCTTAGTGAATGTAGTGATCTGCACTCCAAATGACTAATTAAATATGCCATAAATCTGCAAGGGAATGAGTACTTCATGTGAAAGAATTCCTTTTTTTATGTAATAAAATATCATGTTCTAACCACAATTGATTGAAACATAGTTGGAAGTGATCTTACCACTGGCAAACTATGAACTGCAGTGCAGTAATGTATAAAGAGCCCCAGAGGTTGCACAGAAATTCAGAGGTCAAAAGTCCAGTGGATAACATTCATAAGCAGCCAAAGGAAAATATGTGATTGGGCTGACACCGTGTACCTCGGATGTCACTTTTCGAATGTTTTGGGAAAATCAAAGTAATTTCATTGGTGCTAATGTTACTGGAGAAGACACCAGGTCATGCTTCCCTGCATGTAGCTTAACAGCCCATTTTTGGACACAGGCAGAGAGGTTAAATAGAAAAGAGCTATGCACTGGCAAGCCACTACCTGGCCAGCTCGCCTTGCAATGATAACTGAATGGAGGCGGCAAAATAGCAGAACATGGCCAGAGGAGCTTGCTGGTGCTGAGCAGAGGAGCAGGTGCCTCCTTGGTGTTAGAAACAGCCTAAAGTCAAGCTTATACTTGGCTTATTTGAGCTAGTGCCCCTGGAGTCTGTGCAGATCATTGGTTTTACAACATCCAAATCCTCCTGACAGGATATCAAACTGGAGTTTTTCTGGTAGTGCTTATCAGGCCACCTTACTAACTTCAGGGATGTGACTCCTCTTAGACCAGCTAAGAATTTAACCTGGCCTAGACTTTTCTACCACAAAAGCCTGTGTGTGCTGTCTTGCCTCATGATGACAAGTGCAATGTTCACAGGAAAATAACAGCACTCAGTTACCCATCCTGCCTTTCCTTGCACACTTGATTCGGGTGGGCAGGTATTTTGCTTCCTCCCCTAGAAAGAGGCACTGATAACAGAAGAGTAACCCTGCTCCTTTTAAATTATAGCTGGCAAGCAGAATGCCTTGTCCCTTCCTAGACAGAGAGAGGGATCTTCAGGGGAATAAACTGTCTGATATTTAATAGCTGCAAGTTGTCAGGACTATACTCTGGTAGACCGGAGACTGTAATACTGATCTAGTACTGATTTATTACTGAGGTGAGATATGTGGTCCGTGGATCTTGTGCCTGCAATGAGGCTTTTCTTAAATGTCTGAAAACAAAATACTGCTCTCATCCCACAGTGCCAACTCAGGCAGTCCTCCTCCTCCTCCTCCTCCTCCTCACCTCCGTCAGCAGAACAATGACTTTTATGACATGCTGAAACAAAAGTCAGTTCCTAAACTCAGATAGATGTGTTTGCAGGTAAACTCCCTGTGTCTCCCATTTGCATACCTGCATGTAAATGTTATACTTGGCATTATTCTAAAACTCGCTGAACAATAATTTAATAACCTTTATGTACCTTTATTGAGAAGCACATGAAATAAGAATGATCAGGCTGTTTCTTGGCAAATCCCTGTGACATTATCTGTATAGCACTGGACTTTAATTGTGATTTACTGAAAAATACCTGTGTTCAGTGACCCTCAAACTCACGCTGTCACCTGTAAGAGGAGAAACTTGTGATCTCTTGGCAGATCCAGCAGGAAAACAGAAGGTGTAGGCATGCTGCCGTGCAGACCTGACTAATCCTTTTTGTAGGGTGACATAACCTCAGTAACGAGAGGAATCGGATGCCTCGTTCTCAGGAATGTGACTTGTCTGAAGTGTAATCACTCCAGGCATCTGCTGTTAGAGAATGCTCTCCAGCACAGTAAGTTCCTTTAGAGTACCTCATCTGAAGAATGCCTTTATATTGCCATTCTAGGTGCTCTCTAATTTCTTCCAGTATTCATCTTAGAATACTCTTCCACTCAGGTGTGTGGGAAATGACTGCAATTTGTTTTTCACATAGTTTTCCTGCCTTTAACCATTTGTCTTGAGGAGCCGGTGCTGCAATATTATGAGGCTTAGGATAAAATCCCAAAGGCTAATTTACAGATGGTAAGCTTCCTGTGAAATCTGAATTTGATCTTTGGAGAGTTTCAATAAGTGTCTTGTATCTAAAGGTATGAGTTGCCTTTTTTTAACTGTATGGTACAGGTGCTTGAGAACAGAAAATAATAATCCCACCCTTTCAAATGACATGATAATAGGTGAAAGCTATTAGCTGTAGGCAGGCTATCTCTGAGCTGCTTATGCTCTGGTTGTATTCTTCATTTTCAGAACCTCTCACGAGGCGGGTTAGGTGCTAGCTGAAACATATATGTAATCTTGCATAAAATGTGTTCGAATACACAGTCATCACTCACAGAATAAGTTCACTCTGACTTAAAGATTCAGGTCTGCAGTGTGTTGTTTAACAGCCAGGTTTATAGAGCAGCACATACAAGAACATGTAAATAATTTTCCAGGACCTGGAATAGCATTAAAATTTCTGAGTTATGTAAAAGAATCCCTGAGAGCTCTTAAAATGAAACTGTTTCCCATAGCAATTTGTCGTTAAAATGGTGACATTCTAAACTTCAGAATTGATAATGCAGACCTGGAACAACTTTTATGTAGAAAGACNTACAAGAACATGTAAATAATTTTCCAGGACCTGGAATAGCATTAAAATTTCTGAGTTATGTAAAAGAATCCCTGAGAGCTCTTAAAATGAAACTGTTTCCCATAGCAAGTTGTCATTAAAATGGTGACATTCTAAACTTCAGAATATGATAATGCAGACCTGAAACAACTTTTATGTAGAAAGACCTAAAGTGTCCTTTTCATCACAGGAATATGATGGGAACTGCTGCAGAATCTTAGTTAATGTCGATTGTCTTCAGTTTTCAGTGGGTTTTGTTTTGGGCTGTACATACAATTGGGAAGTATCTTTAATCCCAGTAAATCATTATAACAGATATAATAAATGTATTATGCTATGAATTATGCATGAATATTCATTTGTGAGTATGTGACAAGCATAAGTTTAACCATATAAATAAGTAAACCAATTGTGAATAGATATTTCTGTTATTTTTGTGAATACTCAAAAAAACTTCCTGATACTCTAATGAAGTCTATTCCATTCACTTCATTAGATTGTAGTGATTTAATCCAGTTTAGGAGGCCCTAGACTCAAGACCAGAATATTTTTGCTTTGATATCAGTTGTTATAATCTATTATCTTTTTGCTCTCATTTGGCTTGGGAGATTTCTGTCTTTTCAGTGACATTTTAGGGCCCATTTTAGTCAATGTGTAAATGTAGAACTCCCAAAGATTGGTGCATTTTTGTTACAAAATGTCATGGCTTCAGTGGGAGTTTTAGCTGATTATAGGTTACAGGCTCAAGCTCTCTGAAGCCAAACAGCATTTCCAGAAATACTTACTAAACAATAGGGAATTCCAGAGGGTAGCCAAGTCCTACGTGTGGGTGTCAGTGCTGCCCCTCGGCTGACTACAAACTGCTCCTTCGTTTCTGTGTCACCTCCTTTATGTCATATAATAACACCACGTATGGTCAGAATGCCCAACCAACACAATAAGTCTTTGCTGCTTGCGGGGGTTAAAGGTTGAAGAGCTGTTAGCAGGTACTAGTGTTGTCTTTGGAATTTCTTTGGTAAGTGAAATAATGAGGGAAGGAAGTGTCAGGTTTTCCAAAGTCAAACTCGGATGCTGCGCGGCAGCGGTGGCTTTGATTTTAATCACAAAGATTCTAAAATGAAAACGGAGCTTTGAAGTTTGGGGAAAATACTAAAATTTGCTCTCCTGTTTGTTCACCAGCATGACTTTGGATGTTCAGACTTAAAAGCTGTTGTTGGCACCCATAGATCTCCTTTAAAGTGGATGGTGATAACAGTGACTCTGCTCTTATGTTAAGCAGATTGGAATATAGCTTTTAAAAAATGACCATACATGAAAGGCAGTCCCCCCCCTCCTTAAAAACCATTTTGAATGAAGTGAATGCTGTTCCATCTCATAAAGACAGATGATTGACATTATATAGTGCATGAAATTTTTCTTTTCAGAATCATGACATTTTATAATAAGAGTAGAGATAATGCTGGGAGCTGGTAATTACACTATATACTCCCCCAACAAAAAAGATCCATCGGGGAAAGAAATAAAACAATATGTCTTTACAAAGAATGCAATTAAGTAAAGCTAGATTAGGGGAACCACTGAGGATAAGCGACATGCATTATTATCTCAAATGTGTAAATTCAATTTTCTTTTTCCTCATAATTCTTATTTCATCAGCATTTTTTCCTCACTCCATGGAGATCAACTTGCAACAGCTTCATTTTCCTATTGATCTATTTAATATTTTTCCATTGTGTGCAATAAAACACTAAACAGAATTTGCTATCAATGTGCAAACAGCCTTTCTGTCTCAAAAGAGAAAGAGATAATATTGTTGCGAAAATCTTCTCCCTGGGTGGGTGGCAGCATTAACGTTTTTGTTAGGGGAGGAGGGGCTCAAAATCAAATCTTGAAATTACCAGTGTCTATCAGGGCCACTCACAGAAGTAGAGGGGAAAGGTGAGATGGCTGAGTAAATACCGTCATCTCTGCATCTCTAAAGGCAATGCTAAAAAGGCATGAAAATAAGGATGGAAAGACTCTCCCCTTAGGAATATTTATCAGAGGTGCTTCATCCTGGTGGCAAATCAAGGCAAGACTTGCATGGTAATATTTGTTGATGTGAAGACTTTCTTAATAACAAGTTAGGTTTTTCTAGAAGTGATATATTATCCCTAGGACAAAGAATATTGTTTTTGTAAATGAAAGGATGTACTGTAGATCAGTTCTGCACAACTGGGCAAGGAAAGGAGCATCACTGCCTCCTAAATAAGCTGCTTTTAGGTTAGAATTCCGTTAATGCCCTTTCCTTGGTAAAAATAAATGTGTGTGTTTCTGGAAAAACATACAAATAGGGGGAATGTGTAGGGAATTATGCTCTAATCAGTAATGTTCACAGCAAACTCAGGTTGTAGAGAGGTTTGAAGATTGTGTCCCAGTTGTATTCAAAGACCTACACCTGTATGCAGTAACAATGACAAATTTATTTGCGATCTGTGATTCTATGAGCTGCACAAGGTACAGTCCCCTGTTCTTCAGTTTATCTGGGAATTGCTTTGGTGCATGGACTTCTGCTAATTATGAATGCTGCACATTCAGGCATGTCATCAAAAGCATAAGAGAAGACTCCACAAAAGAGATTTGTTTAGGCAACATGTCATCAAATGACCTGATAGGTAGGGACTCATCGGGATAATGATAAGGTTTTATGTACTATGACAAGGACTGATTTACTAGAAAGGCAATGAGAAAAATCCCATATCTACAGAAGAATTTATCTGGCTGAGCAAATTACCTGACAAGAAATGCAGGTCCAAACCAGACTTTAAGTTATCCGGAAGGGCAAGATTTTGACTCCTTATCCAACATGACATGTATTTTGTGTTGTGAATGGCTCCACTTACTTTGATCAAGTTATTTAAAGAGGAAAATAATATTAGTTTCTACAGAAGTATCTGAGTACTTTCAGTGGACGTCTTCGTTCAGGGACTTTCTGTGTATTCGGAGGTTCTCAGTAGCCACATTTCTGGCCTCTCATTACTTCAGTAATTCATTTTGGAATGTAATCATATGTTCATGAAAGTCAAAGGCAATTTTCTTTCTGGTTATAATTGTTCATGATGTGGGCCTTAATTTACAACCTTAGGAAATCTTCCATTTAGGTAAGCAGTTGGTATTACCATAATGCATATATTTCGCAAGTGAAAGTTTATTTGGGTGTAAGTGACCAGCTAATTCATTACTGATCAGCTTTTGCTTTCTTCAACTTCATAACAGAGTGAGCATAAATATCTGTGGTTTGTGTATTCCGGAGTTGTGGGTTTTTTGGGTTTTTATGTTTTCCAAGGTCAGAAAAAATAAATGCCATTATTTCCTTTAACTTGGCTTTGGTAAAGGTTTATTTATTTATTCCTTTATGGTTGTCCTTCATTTTCCAAAAACTATGCAATGTAAAGAAGAGCTGAGTGAGAATTAACTGGTCTCTGCACTTTGAATTTGCAAAGGTAACAGAACAGCCACTGCTTTTGATGTAAACACAATTATAGCCGTGTGCCACATCTTTCAGCTTACACGCTGTTAAGAGTGCTAATGGCATGCTAGGAAGGCTGCACCTTAGACTTTTTATCTTCAGAAATCCTGCGAATTCAAAACTGCCAACTGTCTGATTCCAAATCTCTTGGAAGAAATTTGGCTTCTATTGTTCTAATAGTGTGTGTAATTTGAAGCTTATTTCACTTACTTTATGGACTGATCTAATATAACATGAATTAGTGAAGTTCCATTAGCAAACACTGGTTCTGTGTTAAAATGACAGTACATACCATGTTTATATGCACTGTTGTAATATGCAGAAGTTTTAGAAATCAAAGTTGTCTCATTTTTTTTTTTGCACCCTGATTAATGAGACTTTCCTTGGAAATCATGAATATGAATGTGAATCCCATGGAGAAAACCCACATATTAAAACCCCCACAGATATGCAACTGGTTGCTGCATGACTGTATTCTCTTCCAAAAAGAAGGGGTATTTTATTGAACCAGCTCCTAAAAGTCCACAGTTTCCTTTTATAGTACTTTATTTCTGAAGATATGCATAAATGGGCTCTGCAGCTTATAGATTTATGATTGTGCTTGCCAGAAGTATACAAGGAATTATTTTGGTAGTGGGTATGTTGTGATCAATCATATTCATGCAGACCTCCTCTTTAAAACAAAAGCCAGATCTGAGGTGGAGCCATGTGTCTTTCAATGCATTAATGTAAATAGGTATTTGAGAAATTAAATCTTACTACTGAATTATTTATATAGGATGGGGGGCTTTTATTTCTGCTGCTGCTGACCTTTGTCTCCCCTCTTTGGTTTTCCTGGTTTTCTGCCTAAATTTGCCCTGTGCTAGCAGGGTGATTGCCTTTGCATTTCCCACATCATGTTGTTAGCTCTGTATTTTGTGTTTCTCACAACCATCTGAGCTGTGTGACACATTCTGGGGTACTGAGCAACCAACCCTGGAGGGAGAGGGCTTTCCCATCACACTCATGCATTTTTAAACAGCTTTGTAAGATTTTCTGACTCGTAAGGCCATAGCATGTGCTAACATCTGAGAAAACTCCTGTTGTGTGTCCCGTTTCCCTCAGCTATGTGTTGACATTAATGCTACGGGCAGGAAGGAAACCCTGAGAGATGAAAATAGGATTATTACAGGATTGTGCTACCTGGGCACTACTGGTTGAGGAGAGCTTCAGCTCACTCTGACTGGGGCTGGAGGGAGAGGTGAGGCAAATGTTTAGGCTTGAAAGGCTTGAGAATCAATGGTTGTCCAAGTTCTTTTGTTTGGACCCAATTCAAACTCTTTTGTGGTAATGAAGACCATCGCTATTAACTTGAGTAAGATCTGTATCACATTAAAAAACCTTAATTCAATAAATGCTAATAGAAATAGTTGATAATTAAGTTTTCTAAAGGCTCTAGAATATGAGCTTAGTCCCCAAATTGCCCTTTGTATTGGATTCAGTATTGCCTTTGCCATCTCATTTGCTTCAGTTCAGTTGTTTTTACTGTGTAGAGCTCTGGAAAATCTGCATTGTGTTGTGATAACGTTCTTTTGATTCCTACTTGCAAAAAGCTGAAACAAGCATGATTAATTTGAAAGGATGAGATTTGTCTCAACATAGCAGACGTATTTGCAACCACTTGTAAAACTGCTGGAGGCCTTGAATGTAAATGGCTGTTGCAAAGATTCTTTGTATTTAAAATATAAGCCTAGACAGATATTAATAATGAAAAAGGCCAATAAATGACCTTTTCTTCACTTTTATAAAGTAAATGCAGCATCGAATTTTTCATCTGTTGTTTTCTTTTGAAATGTGAAAGATCACACAAATGAAAGCAGGTGAATTACATTATATTCTCTACAGACACATCCTTGATGCTGTAACAGTGTTTGGATAGATGAGAATTATTTGTTCATTTATTCTATATATTTTCTTGATCTTCACACAGTATTACTGCTTCCCATTTTCAGGAGTAATATTTTAATGCTGTCTAAGTTTGTTATTTTTTACAAGTGTAATAACATTCTTTGTTTGTTTTTCTCTAAGATTTCTATGCTGTCATGCCTGTACTCTGGAGTTCATTTGTCATGTGGTCAATGGGGCATGATTCTCCAAACATCCTGATATAAACCAGGAGCAACCCTGAGCAGCCTTAGAAAAGAAATAAGTTTGTGGGTAGCTAAAATGGCTTCTATCATGTTATTGCCTTATAATAAAGAAACATAGATCTGTGCGTTAAGAGTGGTTCCCAGGTTAAATTTCAGAAATGGGGAGATGTGGGGTGGGATCCTGAGCAGGATGAGAGCAAGTGAGCAAAAGGAAAGGGACAAGGATTGGGCTGGTGCAAATCATAGCATCATAGAATGGCTTGGGTTGGAATGGACTTTTAAAGGTTTTTAGTCCTACCTTGTGCCATGAGCAGGGGCATCTTGAACTAGATCAGGTTGCTCAAAGCCTCTTCCAGCATGACACTTGATATTTCCAGAGATGAGGCATCTGCAATTTCTCTGGGCAACTGGCTCCAGTGTTTCACCACTCTCATCATAAAATCTGTCTTCCTTATATCGAGTGGGAATCTATCCTCTTTTAGAAATCCACCAGGCTCCTTTTGGTCCGACCAGTTTCACACTTCCCTGAATTGTTAGCCTTAGAGATTTATGTCTGAAACGTGTATTATTTGTAACGCTACCAGCATATTGCTAAGTGATAATGTTGTACAGTCAGGGGCACTGCACCCACCTTAACTAATTCATCTTTTTCTCCTCTCAGTGGGGTGCTGCGACTAACAAAGGAAGAGTAGCAAAATCCATGGGGCTTTGGTTAATGAAATGATTTACAGTCCTTTGGAATAAGTTGCAGTAAGAAATAGAGGTTGGAGGGAACTAACCCTTGTCTGGTGATGGGGTTTATAGCCCCACACTGTCCAGAGTGCTGTGGGCTGGGGACCAGAGCCCTGTCTGCCATGTGCCCACATCTTGGCTTTACTATGGCATTCAGCCTGTTCTGTGCTCTGTGTGACACGGCCCTGGGAGCTGGTGGGATCTGTATCCATCAGGGAGAGAAATGGCACATTTTAAGTAACTGTTTCTTACAGAGACAGGCTGAGTTGGCCAAGGTCTAAATCAACTCTGCCTGGTGTAGTGGACTGAGTTGTCTTAAGAATGCCCTGGCCCCCACCCTGAAATAACCCACACTGCTGGTGAAGCAGCCTTGAGTTGCTGGCCTGTGACCTGAGCCCAGTCAGTTCTGCTTTCCAGGGTTGCGAGGCTCATGTGTGAGAGTTTAATGGATCTTATGTTTCCCTCAATATAGGGCAGGGTATTTTGCTCTCCTCTAACTAATTATATAAGAATTTGCTTAGCTTTTAGCTCTTTTATTGCTTTGTTATTTCCAAGACATTAAAATGCTCATTAGCATTGCTTTCCTTTGCTGATGCGTCTGAGCATGGCGATTCCTGTGGGCATCTCGCCAGCCCCACTGACAGAGACAAAACCCTCTGGGGGAAGGAGCAGGCGGGTGTGAAGCTTCTTTCCATGCTTGTCATGGCTTTACTGCAGTGCCCATGTCATGGTTCCTCAGGGCTGTGCATGCAGCATGTGATTTGCTGACAAGTGCTGGTCAATAGGTGAGGAGCTTCAATGCCCTTGCTGAGAGGTGTTGAAGAGAAGCGGACACTCAGCGAGTGACTGTGCATGAAACCTAGTGCTTGCCAAGGAAAAAAACCTAGAGATAGGACGTGCAGAGTCTGCCTGTGGTACCTGTCTTGAAGGCTGAAGCCTTCTGCAGGGCAAGGTATTAACCACAAGCTGGAAGCCTGCACCCTGAGGTGCACTGAAAAGCTATATCAGGAGCTGATGCTAATCCCAGTGCCCACCCTGCAAACCAACAATACAAATCCCTGAGATTTTTATTTATTGTCTTTTTTATTTATTTTCTTTTAAAGCTTCAGTTTCTGAACTATGGGAGCATCGTGGTTCATATTTAGAAATAAACCACAATGCACAGTATTTCTTTGCTGGCAGCAGGAGACAGAAGTCAGCCTTGTGAGCCGCGCTTGAGCAGAGCATTGAGTAAATGCAGGGGAATTTTTTTCACTGCAGAGACATGGAACAGCATGAGGGGCCAATTTCTTCATTTCTTTTAATTTAGATCTTGTGTCATTAATGCTGTCCTAGCTGGGGAAGCTGGAACAAGGCAGAGAAATTAACAAGTGCCAGAGAGCTGCAACAGAGCCTGCAGGTGTCTTGGTCATCTTAGCATCTTGTAGGACCTGGGCTTGGCAGGTGAGAGGGATGTATTCTTGCAATCAAAGGAAAAAGCAGTTCCAAGTATTCCCTCTAGGGGTGGCTGAGAAAAGCTTTATCAAGGTATACAAACTAAGTGACAAAATGAAAAGTGCTTATTGCAGTTGAATTTGTGTGTACAAGAATCCAAAACCCAAATGAAGCCAATGAAATGACTCCCTGAGCTTCTTGTTTTTCCCATACCCAACACAACATAGTTACTTCCCAAGTTTCAGTGAATGAATTCCAGTATCTTTGTTTAGACCAGCTGATTGGATTCCCTGCTGTAAGCTCCAGTGTCAGTGATAAGTTTGCAGGGACCAGTATTTGCCAATTTATCACCTCTCTATTTATTTGTAGGTAAAATATTCTCTGATGATTCAGCCCATCACTGTAGAATGCTTGTCCAAATAAATTGCATTTTACTTCCAAAAATACAATTCCTTATTTCATATTCTTATTGTTTGCTTAGTTTATGTCCTTTGTCAAATAGCTTTCTGCAGATTTCTTATAACCTTCATGTCCTCCATTATAACTCATGCATTCCATCAGTGCAAGACAGTGTGCTTTGCATCTCTTGTGCCCACTCTGCTAGTTGAAGCCAAAGGAAAGGATTCCGTCTTCTGTCATACCTGTTATCATAAAATCAAAACTTGAGCTTTACAAGTGCCACTGATAGATAAGCAGAACGGATATAACTTCTTTTGATGTAAATCCCACCACCAGGAGAATATTCACTTGTTCAGAATCAACTGTTTCAGCTTATTTCCAGTGTCTGGAAGATGCTTGAAAACAAGAGGTTTGCTTCAGCAGTGGAACAGTTCAAAGTGTTTTTATTTGTATTAGTGTTGTATTTTGAGTTGCAGTCACAGACTTTACATCCTAAGGAGCTTCAGAGATAAAGCAGAAAAGGAGTTCTTGCTTCAGAAAGTTTAAAGTTTTATCAGAAGACAAGAGAGTGTGCACATTATAATGCACAACAGAAACCATAAAGTAACATCAGTCAGAGTGATCTCTGCAGTTTCACAGCTGTGAAGCATTTTAAAGAAAGCTTTGTATGGACACAGATATTCTTTGCTTAGAGATAATGGCTCCTGTTTCTTTGAAACTTAAACCAGACTATTTTCCTTGGAAAGGAGGTAGATAAAAAAAGCCACATTAGTTTTTTGGGGTATCTTAAGTTGACATAAAAGCTCATTTGTTATGGTTGTGCTTAAAATTTCTCTAGTTGTCCAAAGATAACTATCTCAGTATTATGCTTTATCAAATATCTATTTTATGTGATTACTTATGCTGCTTATGGTTTTGGATATCAGCATGTTAATTTTATGATACTTACCTCATCTTGGGATAACAGCTCAAGCCTGCTGCTGAAGTGTAACTAAAAGGTGATGGAGGCTGCAGTTCTGCAGCTACGTGCTTGCGTGGTGCTTGGAGTAACTCTTGCTGCATGCTTCTCTTCCCTCTGCCATTAGAAATAAATTGCTAGAATGCCATATAGCATTTCTAACACCTTGTTGAAAAACAAAGCTCTATATTCCCAGTTAGTTCCTATTGCTTTGAACTTTAAAGAAGAGGTAAGCAGCTACATTCCTGTGATAAATAGCCTCATACCTAGTTTTATGATGACTGAATTATTGAAGGAGAACAAAAGTGGAGGGAGGATTCCAGCAGACCTTGTCCAAATGACTGCCCTTCAGTGTCTGTATAGCTGCTTGGTGTGGGTGGGAACTGGAAAGCCTTTGAGTGGTAATAATGGAAAACTCAGGAAACAATGCACTTGATTTCTTTCTTTTCCCACACAAACTGTCTAATTAAAAGTTATGCATAGAAATGCTCCTGCTGTTTCAGAGTACGGGAAGTGTGTTTTTCATTAAGCCATGACCCCCTTTTAATTGGAGGGATCGTACAATGTTACATGAAAATCTTCAAGAACTCATTGTGAATGTATTGCCCAGGTCTCACATAAATGTCAATGGAGAGAAAACGCATTAATGCTCCATGCGTTTGTCTTTCTGTTAGGATTAGTCCCATTAGCTCTGGTGAGGTAAGTGGGGAAGCATATGGAGAATTGGCTGCTTAGGTGGAATCAAATGAATTTATGAATGTTCATAGTCTCAGCAACGGGACTTGACTTTCATTTTTACTGTGGCTTATTTATCCCATCTGTAGGGAGAAAAGCAAAGCAAAAAAGGGGGCCTTTGACCATATGTACCATGGTACAGCTGCTGTGAGCAATCAGTACTCTCTGGTGCTGTACCCTGGACACTAGAATTAAGTCTGAATTGTCTGTTATGAATGTTTGAGGTGAGTTACAAACATTAGACTGACCAAAAGAAAAGAAAAAAGGAATCTTTCCTAAGCTCACAGCAGCTGGTTCTGTCATTCTTTCCTCCATTCACTTAATGCTGCAAGATAAAAGTGTGCTCTTAACATCAGCATTAGCATACTCCTACGTGCTCTTTCATCTCATACATAATCAATCTACTTAGCTACCAATAGCAGCAATGAAAAAGCAAAAGCTTTAACTTAGCTGACTGATAGCAACACACCAGCACTAGCTATAATCAGATCATTGTGGTGATTTGTGCAAATAATGATATTCTCCACCTTGCCCAGAGCAAACCCCCTTAACTTGGAATCATGTTCTTTGTACTACACAAGAAGTAATTGAATGTCCAAATGTTTTGTCAGCGGTAGCTGTACAACTATAAAGAGACCAATTGTAAAATGTTGTAAATGCTTCCACTTCTGATGAATGCTTCCACCAAGCCTATAACCAAAATAAACCCAATGTAGAGAACAGAAAACTAAATATACATCTCTCCTGTACGTGCTGCAGGCACTGTCTCTGCAGCTGCTGTTTCACAGAGATGAAAGGAAACTTGAGTGAAGTTGTACTTGTTGGCAGTATATCATAACATGGAAGTGATGCTTCTGGGAGGACAGAACTGTTTTGAGACACTAGCCAACATTGTGACATTTCCTTTTATTGAGAGCATCTGCTATCGAGGTGGTACCCAGCCTACATTTGTTGATTTCAGTAGGATTTGTAGTTGCTCAGCAGATTCTTAGGATCAAAGCCAAATTGTTCAAAGTTTAGATCAAATAAGTTAGACTCTGAAGCTAAAATGTTGACATTAATTTCTCCAGCAACACATTTGATATAATTATGCTCACTGAAGTATGTAATGGTGGGGGGGGGAAGGGCTATCTCTATATTCATTGTTATTGCAGTTAAACCAAAGAGAGGGGTCCAAGGTTTCTTTTTCTGGATAATTTCAAGGAAGAAAAAACTTAAATGAACAGAAAATGGTAGCTGTAAAAAAGCACTTACAGCTTTCCATCTTAGCATTGTCATTTTCGTTCCTAAGAAAATTGTGATGTTATTTATTCACATCATTTATCTTCAAGCATTCATGTTTTTTGATGAGATATCCCAATGGGGAACTAATGCTCTTATGAGGACCAATTTAAAGCCCTGAGAATAACTACAAAGCTGAACCCGCAGTACAGATGCAATGCTATACTTGAACGAAAATAGGAAATAGTCCAAAGATCTTTATTATGTATGTAGCTGGAAGCCTGCGCTTAGCTGGCTCATTTCCTGGGTAATCAAACATGCCAGTCACAGCACCCGAAGCAGGATGGGCACTCTGCCCACCCTGAATGCAGGTTCTCTGGTCTCACTAGAGTACAAAAAGTTCTGTATTCTGAAGATCTTCTGAGGTAATGAAGTCCTTACCTATGCATATTGGTTTGTAGTTCATCTTTCTCTAGGGAAATACATTTCTGCAAGGCCAGAGTACAAGCGTAGATGCTCCAAGATCTGTTGAGGAGAAAAAGATGCTGAGATGTCTATGATTCCAGGTGCAGAAGCTCTTTGCAGTATAACATGTAGCTAGGAAAAGGGGAAAACAGAAGGATGATGATAGCACCCTGCTATTCATTCATTATGTGAATCTTGTGAGACTGTCTCCAAGGAGGATATAAGAACCGCAGGAAGGCCAAAGGACTGATTTGTTATTGCCCTCCTCACACTGCCATCTGTTGCTTTCTTTTCAGAGGATGAAAGGGAAGAATTCAGAGTTATTTTTCACTCTAAAAGCTGTACTACACCTACCAGGAGCATGATAATTCAAGTATCTGGATGTGTTACTCATATGTTGCAGTGTTGGATCCCTGTACAGATAAAGTAGGCAGTTCTCTGATTAAGATGCAAGGTGATAGTGGTAGCAGGGTTTGTTATAGAATGAAAATATAGATAAGAACTAATAGATAGTTACTGAAATTTGTAATTCTTGAAAATGTCTCAAGCTGCAATAATGTATTGTGGAGAGAGCCACAGGGCATGTAGCATTTTATGTACAGGAAAATTTACCCTGTGCCTGAAGTATTGCAGCTACTGTCATGTGTGCTATGTGTCCAGTTGCTTTCTGGCACAGTGGACCATCAAAGTCCCTGTAATGTTCCTATTTACCCTGGCACAGAAGTCGTTTGGTGGTGTAGCTATCTCACTTGGACAAGTATCATGAGTCGTAACAGCCGATGACCCTCTGTGGCATAAGCATTTCTATACTGGCCTCATTTGCAAGTATAGCTTCTAATTGCAGAGAAGTCCCCAGGAGTGATTTGATTTCAGTTATACTTGCCCTGGTCCTTCTTAATTTTTCAAGGCAAATAAAGAATAAAGACTGATATTTTCCATCTATTCTTTACACTTTTGTTTATTTAAATGTCATTAGAAGTGCCTTATCTGATCTTGTTCTCCTTCTGGTAGAAACAGCTAGCATGTGTGCTTTTGGCAGGCAAAGCTGCTCCAACTATCAGCACAAACTGCAGGTGCTATCAGAGGATGTTTTCCTACAACTGATGATGGGTATCAGGAGATTTAATGTGGAGAATCCTTCCCTGTGCACCATATGGTTGTGGCTCTGAAAATACTGTTGGGACCAAGAGGCTGAAGGGAGAAGGTCCTGCATTTATTGTACACCTTTCTCCTCATTTCAAAGAGCTAAATGGGGCTAAAGGTGGGGTAAAAGTCTTCAGTGTATTAATTACATTGTGAGTTAGATGCTCTCTTCAGCCTATGCCTTTCTACTTCATAGCAGTGGTCTTTTCCATAGCACAGGATCCACTTCTTTCCTTGTGTGCTTTTTGCATTGAGGATGAACAGCATTTCCATGGAACAGCACAACCATGTATAGGATGGAATAACAACACTGGCAAGTAACTGCTGAATGTATTCAGCTCCAGAATAAAGCCTCACATGTATCAAAGGGATAGAAAATTGGAAGGAAGCTGTTTGGCTAGAACAGGCACCGATGCTGGGCAGCCACATGCTGTTCCTTTGTCCTTACTAAGCAGAATGCTTTCTTGCACAGTGGGAGCTTTGCCTGTGTAGGGACTGCAGCATCCAGACATCTTGGGCACAAGGGGAAATCTGTAAAAGCTGCAGATGCTATCAGTCCCAGCACCCAAAGGCACAATAGTAGCTCATGCATGTTTCAATTTTGTTGATTAATAATTGAATAAGCTTTTATGGTTGCTCCAGGATATTGGAGCACTTCAAATCTCCCCATGATATGAAACGCCCAAGTTCCCTAAGCTGGGATTGAAACGGTGGCATGGGGTGAGCACAGCTGTATTTGGAATAGGATGTCCTAGTAGAGTCCAGTAGCATGCACTTGGAAAGTCTGTTTTGAGGCTTCTCAGGACTATCTATGGCTCTGAGACAGCTCAACATTTGCAAAACAGGATATGCCGCAGGCAGCCAGCATGTCCATGCTGTTTGTGTATTTGCTTCTGGCAAAGAGAAGGCAAAGCTTGTCTCTGTGAGCAGGGCTTGGGAGGTTGTGAGAGATCCTTGTTCTGGGACCTTCTTGTTCCTGGTGCATTTGGCAGAGGAGGAGATTTTCTGAGTGATTTTACACTGCATTTGTACTGATCTATGATGAACAGATATAAGAACAGAGACACGGATATGGCAGGAGGAGGTGCCAGAAAGGGAGTATTTAATATAGACTGACAGAAGCCTTGCTGGTGGGAACCAGTGGCTTAAACTGTCATCAGTGGAGATTAGGGGACTAAAGCTTCTTATGTTCAACACTGGTGTGATGACAGCTCCTACAGCAGCCCAGCGGACAAGTAATTATCAGCTGATCTGTTCATAACATCTTAACAACCTTTATACCCTGGGTTTTGCATCATTTTCTGTAACCAGACAATGAACTGCACTCTGCAGAGTGGATTCTGACCTACCTGAAGGGTTTAGCAGTTTGTGATTTCCTACAGCATTAAACCATAGAAAAAAAAAATAAATTGGTGCTTAATGTAGATTTTGGCTTTCTTCGCTTCCTTCCACACTTCAAGAGGCCAGGGTATTGACTAACATAAATCAGGGGTTTGAGACTTGAAAGGGATCTCTTCTCCAGCCCTCTCTATGGGAGGGAAGAAGACAATTTCTTGCAAAATATAGCTAGTAGAAGATGGTGGAAAACATGTGATTTTCTTAAATCTGTGGGAAACATTCACAGCATTAATTATGAGGTCCTTTGGTTGTTTCTCCTGAAGACATCCTGCATGGTATCCCCTCTCCTTCTTCACAACCTCCACAGCAGTTGTTAAGTGTTGCATGTGTCCTCCATCAAAGTATTTTCAGGGCTGGAGCTCTCTGTACCAGTGATAACATCATTAATCTGCCTGGTTTGAGGAAAAGTCAAGCAAAAAAACCTTTGTGCAGCAGCCCCAACCGGGTGTCATTAATCAGTGATCATTTCAAGGTATTAATTAGAGTGCTGGGCTTTTTGCCTAGAAAGCATACTTCAAGGCATTTTTTACACCAATAAACTAAGTAGTTTTCATTAAAGGGCAATTAGCAGAGAGACAAAAGCAGGGAAGTGCTCAGTCTGTTTCATCAACCCCATAAACAAGGTGCTGCCACTGTTTCTTCAGCCTTAGATGACAAAGGGTTATGAATCCCTCTATTACCTGTATTATCTGTTATGGGAATTTGGAGTTGAACCTGTTGAAATCTAGGTATTTTGGGGTTTGTCCTGTACATGCAGTAAAAACGTCCTTTGTGTTTATTCATTGTTTCTAAGAAACATTTTAATGATGTGAATACAGAGAGGGGTTTAGGGAAAAATGCAGAGCTCAGAGTCAAGCAATCCTACCGAAGCCTCTTGCATACTATTACAGAAGGACTGCTGTGCATTTTAATTGTGTTCACCATACTAACAAACCTGGATTTCTTTTAAAGTGAGCAGTGCAGCATTTTTTGTCAGCCAAGCCTCCACAGGCCATTAGAGAGCCTTTGAATTCAATTATTTTCTTCCTGGATTGGGAAGAACTGAAATCTGATAGCTCAGAAGTTGTTTCAAAAAGATGTGTGTGTGCGTGTCCAGTCCTCCTGGATATAAAGTATGTGCTCCAGCTTAAAGAGGGCAGAAAACTGAGATTGGGAAAGCAGGACTGATGCTGGCCTTTCTCTTCTGCAGCTGCTCTGAGCAGCATTCCTCCTGCTCTGTGCCCCTGACACTGCTGAGAGTGCATCCTCATCCTCATGGGAGCCTCTGCACAAAGTGAGGCCGTGTCCTGCACTTTGCACAGCCCTGGCTTGCAAAAACATTTTCTCCAGTCTATTTGGTCAGTGTTGCAGGCACTGCGAAGGTATTCATTTGAGCCTAGTGTTTCTCTGCTTTTCAGGTGACTTCACTCTCAAAACTGACTGAATGTGTTATTGGTAGACACTGCAGTTGCGCTTGGCAAAGAAGCTAGAGGCGAAGGGTTAGTGTTTATTGGTTTTACCTTTGGGAACCTCTGTGCATAAGCTACTTCATGATAGCATATATGAAAAAAGCAAATCAGCTTTGCTGAGAAGTGAACAGTGTTCTCAGCCTGGGTTTGAACTCAGTAGATTTCCCCCCAGAAGACAGAAGAGGAGGCCAGGTCTGGGGCAGTGAGTGGAAGAGAGACTTCTGTATCACCAGTGGGATTCATCTAGTAAACTTTGTACACCAGTCCTCTGTGCATAGGAGCAGCCAAATTTCACAGGTGCCCTGCTTTTGATCTTGTACTCCTGTACTTCCTCTTGAAGGCTGGCTTCTTTGCATGTGTTGGAAGTGTTTACATCTAGACAGGGCTGAAGTGGTCAGTGTTGAGGCCACAGCTCCGTGACATTCTTAATTGGATCTGAATTAGCATTGGTGTGATTTTGCTCTCTGCTCCCTCTCAGTGGTTGCGTATTGATTTACTGGGTTTTATTCTGCAGCTCCTAATTCAGACCTTTGCAGTGGGTGAGGAGCCTGGCTGTTGAACCCAACACTGGGAATCACCACCTGAAACCCAAGCAGGTCCATACCCCGCTGTGTCCAAGTGGTACTTTTTTTGTTGGTGAAGTTTTGATCTAGTCCAAAAGGGACCAGGAATGCACTCTTGATCTTTGGATAGTCCCCATTTACTGTGCTTTGGCTCACAGTGCACAGCTGTTTCTAAGTGCAAAATCTCCATGTTTCTTTTGTAAGAGACCAAAGCCAGAACTTCAGCTGCTAACAGGCATCTAGGCTGTGGAATTACAATAGAAAGTAAAATCCCTGAAACAGGTACTGAACTGGTGCTGGGATGGCCCATGCCACCAGCTGTGTTCCTCTGTAGATCTACTTCTGTTCTGCACTGCTTGCCAAGATGGATACAGCCCCTGAGACTCTCTGAAGAGCCCTTTGATTTCAGGAGGGGACATGGCTGTACTGGGTAATTTCTGGGTAAGAAATTGTCTTCCTCTCTCCCATAGGGGAGGCTGGAGAAGAGATATGTTTTCAAGTCTCAACCCCCTGCTTCATGTTAGTCAGTGCACTTGCCCCTTCCAGTGTGGAAGGAAGCTAATAAAACCAAAATCTACATTAAGCACCAATTTTTCTTTTCTGTGGTTTAATGCTGTAGGAAGTCACACACTGCTAAACCCTTCAGGTAGGTCAGAATCCACTCTGTAGAGCCCAATTCATCTGTGTACATGAGTACTGGGTGTCCCTCAAGGCAGTGGAAACAGGGTAGCTTAGGATATTGTAAGAATGAATAAATTTCTGTCCTATAACATCACCGAACATGAAGAGTGTGTGTGTGGTAGGTGGTATCTGCAAAGTGGGCTCAAATCCTTAATTTGGTGGCACATCCATAAGGTATGTATGATAGCAACACCTTGGCTTCACATCCTGGAGAGAGCAGTGGCACACAGTAACAACAACTTGCATCTCTCTGCAGCTCTTCAATGAGTTGGAACAATAGGAAAGGTTCATGGTGCATGTTCTTCAGGGATCATTTTTCTTCTAGCAGGAAGATTTACTTCTCACAAAATGAATCTGGNTATAACATCACCGAACATGAAGAGTGTGTGTGTGGTAGGTGGTATCTGCAAAGTGGGCTCAAATTCTTAATTTGGTGGCACATCCATAAGGTATGTACGATAGCAACACCTTGGCTTCACATCCTGGAGAGAGCAGTGGCACACAGTAACAACAACTTACATCTCTCTGCAGCTCTTCAGTGAGTTGGAACAATAGGAAAGGTTCATGGTGCATGTTCTTCAGGTTCTTCAGGGATCATTTTTCTTCTAGCAAGAAGATTTACTTCTCACAAAATGAATCTGTATATTTCCTGTTATTGGAAAATGAATATAATGTTCAGAATGAGCAATCTTGGCTGTTATCTGACAGATGCCAATCATTTATTTGTCCTCATTCAAAATGAAGTAGAAAGGAAGCTAATGCAGTGATTACTTTCCTCTAAAAGAGGAAATATCTGCCTGAACCTTGTTTCACTCAGACTAGGTGGTGGCAATCATCCAAAGGAGGCCAGTGGAGCATTAGAGTCCATCCTTCTCAAACATACGCACATGTACCCCTCAGCTCTCTCAGCTCTCATCCACTTTCCTTGATTGACATCTTCAAGTCTCAACACTTGACTCTGAGAGAAGGAAAGGCAGATTAATGGTATGACAGAACTGCTTTGAGCACTCCTTTGTTTGTATCGTCCCTTGTCCTTCACTGTCATCTTGCCCATCTCTGTGTATACTATGTTGTCTATGTATCTGCATGAACTCTTATAAACCAAAGAAATAGCATTTCATAGTACTCTAACTGATGAGCAACACCTTCATTTGTCACTATGTCATTTTGACAAAACATTGGAAGTTGTGTAAATGGCACTTGTAGAGCTGTGCCTGGCTCTGCAGTGCACCTGAGTTCTTTGTAACCTCATGACATTTTCTTGTAAATGACTTGCTAAAATTAAAGCATGAAGGTTCATTAACATTTTAGAGGGTTTTCCTTACTGTATCGTGGTTACTCTCATTATATTTGCTCACTGTAATTAGGGTTGTGATTATTCAGACAGTCCCACTGCAGTTTTCTTCCTCTGCAGAGTAAAATTGATAGAGGACTTTCCTGTCTTCAGGAAAAAAAAGAGTGGTTGGGTACAGCATGTCATAGTCATTCCATAATGCATGATTTGTCTCATAATCATTTTTTTCCCTCCTGGTCCCTAGTATGTACCGCAAAGATTGGTTGTCTGTCATACAACAGATATTAAGGGGAACCCCCCCCCCCCCC
>NDXB01011515.1:1675-14136 GCA_002631895.1 Agapornis roseicollis | reverse complement strand
ATTTGTTGTCTGTCATAAAAAAAAAATTAAGGGGAACCCCCCCCCCCCCCAGTCATTTACTGACAATAGTATTAAATCTGAATGGAGAAAACAAAGTCATGGGTAACAACATAGGATCTTTTATAAAAAACCCACCAGAAATATTTATTAATAAATGATACTATAAATAAATGTATAGGCTATTTCTCACACAGAGAAGATTCACTGGCATTGTGCTTGGCAGGAGGGAAGGGGGATTGCACAGCCAGATACCCACCTGGACCAGAGTATCTCACAGTGAATCGACTCCTATCCTATATTCCATTATGTTGACATTTATAGAACTGCACTTAAAATATATAGTGAGGTTTTATTCAGCAGTAAGTCTCCAGGTGTTTAATGGGAGAAAACCCATAGTTGTGAGTTTTGTAACAGGAGTCAGAGGTTTGACAAACATCAGCTTTATTTATAAATAGTCCTCTAGGACAAAAATGATGGCTCCTACTTAGAAAAGTGTCTTACATCACCACGATGTATAGTGGAGAGCAATGCACAGTGCAGCATTTTCTGCAGGATTGTTCTCTAGATAAAGCTGCAGCAGACAATGTATCACCAGACAGGCCTCCCTGCTTCCCTAAAGAGTCAGGGATTTGCTCTCTAATCTGTTCCTGCAGGACTATTTTCTAGATGCTTTTAATTTACAAAATAGATTAATAAGTCCACAGTGGAGCTGCCTGTTGTGCATCTGTCCTGTATTTAAAATACATGAATGTAAGGTGGTTTTCTGAGGTTGAGGAGAAAATTGAAGCTAAATCATCCCTGTGTGACCATTAAGATTACTGCTGCATTTTGGGCATGTTAAAAACATGCCTCTTGTTCTTCCTTTTCCATCCCTGATGGAAGGTTGGTGTTTTTTAAACTAAGATTTTGATATCTGTCTCAGGGCTTTAGAAAGCTGTAGACTACTTGCTGTCTGGATGTGAAGGCTACAAGTACAGAAGGAATTGCTTTTTAGGCTAACACAAATACTGACCGTGTTTTATGTTCTTAGTGATAATTGTGTACAATAGATAGAAGCATGGAGAGGAGCTCTGTGTGTCAGGAAGGCGATGTGCCAAACTGTAAAGGCAGCTGAAATGTAAATGAGTACAAAGTGGTGGAACTGAAATGCTATAGCAGACTATGGAAATCACGCTGACAGATCAAAAAGAGACTGAACCAGGCATGAGAGAGTGTAATTTAGCTGAAGAACAAACATACTGATTGATAAGGAATTGCTGAGAAACACAAAGAAAACACAGTGAAGAGCACAGACCCCAGGATTCAATGAGAGGCTGTTAACAGTTTCCTCTTGCATGAATGAGAGGGGAAGTTGTACAGTGGTTGTGTGGGTGACATTAGCAGTGGTGTGAAACAATCCCCCTGTTAGATGGAGCAGAGGTATGAAATTATTTATGTTGTTAGTGCTCTATAGAGCTGGTAGAAATCCTTTTCCCTGAGAGATGAGGCTTTGCCAACTGGAAGGTGATCTGTTTAAAGCAGTACTGTGTGTTCTGTGGTGTGAGTCAAGGGACTGACTTTGCACAAGGGTCACATAAATACAGAATCCAGGTGAAATTCAGGCATCTGGCTGTTCAGCTCCGCATAGTGCAATACATCCCTGAAACCAACAAGAATTCAAACACCTTTCTAATGTGTACGTGCAAGTCCTTACCTTGGATAAGAGATCATAGAATCATAGAATAGTTAGAGTTGTAAAGGACCTTAAGATCATCCAGTTCCAACCCCCCTGCCATAGGCAGGGACACCTCACACTAAACCATGTCACCCAAGGATTCGTCTAACCTGGCCTTGAACTCTGCCAGGGATGGAGCACTCACAACCTCCCTTGGCAACCCATTCCAGTGCCTCACCACCCTAACAGGAAAGAATTTCTTGCTATGCTGAGTGAGATGTTACTGCTGCTGAAATTTGGAATTGAAACTTTCTTGCCTCTTCCAACTAACTCCTTAAAAATATTCACAATCCAGCTACCAGGTGCTTATTGGCGTGTGTGTGGGTATGGATACTGGTGGGCAGGGGACCTCGTGTTTGGAAAGCGTTTTGCAGTTTGCACCTCATGAGAAGACTTGAGTGGGCAGTTAATATCTTTGATCAGTGGCTTGGAGTTGTGTTTGCTTCTTCTTTTGTTGGATGAGGTAAAATCTCACCCAGCCCATCCTGGCAGCTTCTTGCCTGTGAACTCTTCCAAAGATGCTACAAGGAATACAAAATGAAGCCAATCTGAGGCAAACAGAAGGAAAAGGTAGGGTGTAACTGTTACCCCAGCTGTGTAACTGTTACCTGGGCTGTGTAACTGTTACTGTTATCCGGGCTGTGTAACTGTTACTGTTATCTGGGCTGTGTAACTGTTACTGTTATCTGAGCTGTGTAACTGTTACTGTTATCTGGGCTGTGTAACTGTAACTGTTACCCGGGCTGTGTAACTGTTACCCCTGCTGTGGAACTGTTGCTGCTCAGGAACCAGAGAAGGTTGGAGAATGATGTGCAAGTAGATAATTTAAAAAAAAAATAATAATAAAATAGTAAGAAAGTCCTGAGGGCGAAAGAAGTGAGACTAACTTCTGTCCTTTAAAGCAGGAGGTGAGCTGCATACTCATTCTCTGAATGTAGGTCCCTCTTTATAGTCTTGCTTACTGTGATTTTTTCCTTCTGAAGAGTGTCTTTGGGCTAAAAAGAGACTTTGCTTCAGGCCTATGCTACTTCCTTCTGCGGGTTCTAAAGACTTTCATAGTTTTCTTGAGCATACACTATCAGAAGTTTTTATTAATAGAAATATTACCTGGGAGTATCCAGCAAGTAGAGATCTTTTAAAACAGCTTTTAAAATGGTATCTTTAATATTTCTACCTCTGGTAATGAAATTCCAAATGGACTGAACCACTTCAAAGCTTGCAGCACAGCTCACCAGACAGCCTGCCAATTTTGCTTCTAAATGTTTCTGAATCCAATAGCTTCCACAGTCCTTTTGGTTCCTTGGTGATTAGCTCCAGTAATAGAAAACTTCTACAGCAAATCTTTGAAGCAGTTTGCTTCTGTGCAGGTCTTCAGTGCATCAGCTTTTCACATATCAGCCTTTAAATGGCTCAAAGTTCTTGATCATTCTGAAAGGAAAGAATGACCTGCTTTGCTTCACTGCAGTGCTCATTACTTGTGTAACTCTGTCAGGCCTGCCAGAAATATTTACAAACCAAATCACATCTGCTTTGGCTACTGTCAGTCAACAGATGAAAGAAGGATCTTTGCATCTGTTCACCAAAACCTAAATAGCAGGGCAATTAGAAGTTGTCTTGGGGTTTTCACCTATGCTTGTGCTTTCATTTCACAGTTTTAATATCCTCTGGCCCTCTTAATTTTTAACAACCAGGACAAGTAAAGGCTCAGGGAAAAGATATGATCAGCCTATGGGACTTTCTGGTACATTTTGGTTTCAATTTAGCTACATTGTATATGTGTTATCACAGTACTCATTTTACTGTAACGGGTGGTGTACAAAACAAAGTTATTGTCCTGTTCCAAAGAAAATGCCATCTAAACAGACAAAAGGGACAGCGGATTAAAAGCAAGGACATGGTTGTCTCCATCTCAAGGGTGATATGTGAAGAATATGGATGTACTTAATCTGTATAGTGGGGCACTGTGAAGGTTTCTCAGCTAATACTGTGATCCAAACAAGTTCTGATTTAGATCAACCCATCAGGTCTACGTGTGGCAAATAAATTCTGATCCCTAAAAACAGCTTGAAGCTTTCCCAATTACAGTCTTCCAGATGCTTATCTACTAAAGCTTGTGCAAGGCAAAATAGTTTACACAGCTGTTGGGTTTTGTACTTTTGTGTGTTCCAGCTGTGGAGTCTTGTGGATGTCCTGCCTGTTTTAAGGTCATGCTTTTTTGTCTCATCTGTACCTAGCAGATGCTTAACTCTGATCAGATGTAGGGAAGCACATCAGCCTGACCCATTTAAAACTGAGACAAACTCCAACTCCCTGCCGGTGCAAATTGAACTGCTGCTTTGAAAATTGCAGAGGGGCATGCATTTACTCTAGAAGAAATTGGCTTCTTGGCCTATCACAGTATGCCTTGGTAGTTCAGATAAGGAGAGAAGTAAACAATTTTGTAGCTGAATTTAACTCTTTGTTGCTAGGTAAATGACTAAAATTGCCCTTTAATGTGTTTGATGAGTACATTCATGCAATAAACAGTTACAAGGATTCTGGTTGCTCACCATGGGCTTGACTTACACTAGCGCTGTTTCCATTAGCGTCAGCTGCCTCCGGATCAGCCACAAGCTGCCTTTCTTCCAGGTATTTCCACTATTACAGGTTGACATTCAGGCTGTGTGATTTGCCACCTAAATTGCATGCTATTTTTTCCTGTTTCATAATCGGATTACTGTAATATTAACAAATAAAAGCAGGAGCTGAACAACAGTAAAGCTTTAATGTGCAATGAGCAGAGAGGGAAGAGAACAGCAGCAGGCAAGACATTTAAAAATATAAAAATGCTAAACTGATTTGTTTCTTCCCTCCAGCTGGAGCATTGTGTTAATTCATGTTCACAGATCACAGGTCTCATGGTGGAGCTTCCATTTTGAACAAGGGAGGAAGGCTGACACTCATAAACCAGGGAAAGTCAGGCTTGCTGGATTTCTATTTCTAACTCCATACACAAAGGTGGAAGATTTTTTCTTGCCTTTTTTTCCTTTCTTTTTCCTTGATTTGTTGACATTTTTGCATGAACAGGTGCTTGATTTATAGAGAAAATACTCTCTTTTAGAAGTCTCACTGATTAATATGCTCTGTGCCTGGCTGAGATGACATGTATTGAGCTTCCATCTTTACATTTGTTCATGCTTCATGAATGTCCTTTAATGTGGATAGAGTATCCTTGAAAATGAATGGAAGTATCTTACGAAAACAAGCAAGTTATGAAATGGGGTTTAATATTTGGCTTCTCTTCTGTTCTGTGTAATTGGAGTTGGCAAGGAGGCTGGACAGACAGCAGAATGATCACTCTTGGCCCAAAACTTTGCAGTTTAGTGTGAACAGACCTAAAACCACTTACTAAAAGTATGGATGACAATTTACTGCTCATAAATTGACAGTCTTGGAGCAAAGGTGCTGAGATGGTGTTTTTGGTGGGATTTTTATTACTTCCCAAGGAATATGCTCTTTCCATCCTGGGAATGAATGATGGTGTTGGCAAATTACTTCCATTTTTCATGGGTAAGCAGATACTTCCCTATTCAGCAATTCCTGAATTAACTGTGGGGAGATTTACAGTCTTTAGACCAATAAGCATATACCCAGAAAGAGAAAAACTGTCTCTGTCCAGGTTAAGTACTGATCTGTGCATGTGTGCAAGCTGAGGATGCTGTGTACTACATGTTTTCTAGTGACCACAGTAATCATGTTTGAAATACAGGATGTTTTTATGGCTCAGGCAAAGGTGTAGGGAAGGGGGAGCAGTAGGGCTGTGGTCTCCCAGGGCATCAGTGGATGCTGGAGCATTGACTGAGTGGGATGAGGTATGAAGGAACTCTCCTAGGAGTGAACACCCCTACAAACTTCCTGGCCTTCTGCACTGTATGAAAAGTGTTTTCTTTGTTTGCCACCTGTGCTGTAAACCCATAGGCATGTTCCTGCAGAAGCTTCAAGTGTTACCAATTTTCTACTTACCCAATTCTCTACTGTTGCAAAGGTTAGAGCAACTGCATCACCTTGCTTGCAGTGGCACATAACAATCTTCATAGTATAGGCTACACTGGAGAATATGTTGTGCTCTGCTATGGGAAATGCAGTTTTGTACATTCTTTTGCATTAAATGTTTATGGTGCTGTTGGTCTGCAGAGAACAGGGGCTGGCATTCAGTAAGTTGGGCATGAGCAATGTCAGGAGGGCTCAAAGCAAGAAATACAGAATTGACATTAATGTCAGTTCTCACCAAGGTTTGCAAGAGATTGCTAGTGAATTATGGCTTTGAGTTCCCTCCCATTGGCATGAATGAAGTTCCTCCATCTTTTTCTTAGGAAAAATGGTTAATGTGCATTTGCTGAATGTTGATCGTGTTAAAGTAACAGTACACCAAATGTGCCTTATGCCAGAATTTCCCCAAAATTTCTCATGGATTGGACCTATGTTTTTTGGTTGGTTTTGTTTGCTTGTTGTAATAAACATTCCACAAAAACTGCTTTCATATTACAGCTAAACAAAACTTCAGCATAAATGTACAGGGCTGAGAATTGAAGAAGGCTGATGAATTGTCAGAGAGATGCAGCAAGAGGAGATGGCAGGAGAAAAGCTAAACTGGTTGACATAGACCTGCCATATAGATCAGTGTAGCTGCAGGAACTGGAGTTTCTGTTAACTTAATGAGCATTGTATTGGTCTATGTTTGTTACAGATTATTGTTTTTCCACAGTCTTTTGCCATAGATATTGAAATGTCTCTCTACAGCAAGTCTGTTTTATGTTGGTTTCGTGCCTATTTAAGTAGAGACTGGTTTCCAGAAGCACAAGAGGGTAACAGACCACTTAGACTGGATCTTGCCTTATAATCTCTTAAATGAGATAATTTAACAGAATATTGATCCCACATTGTTCACTTATTGTGGCCTATTGAATATGGAGCACTGAAAAGCTGTAATTTAGTTGGACTATCATTCCTTTTCTGTCCTAGCTGGACAAATGAGCTCAATAAAGATGTTTCTAACCTGGAGTATGTAGACTGCTGGCTGACAGGTCGTCAGTCCTAGTTTTATCTTAAATTCATAGATGATTAAACATAAGACTTGTAATATCTTCGACTTCACAGCAGTAGCTGCAGTTCTGTTTTCTTACTAAGATCTTCTGATAATTAAATTTGAGGATGTTTCAGACCCTTCAGAAACATTTGAAGGTGGTGTCATGAATGCTGGGCTACTGTTTGTAACTACTCTAAAGCCACTGCATAGTTAGTTTATTTCAAATGAAATCTTAGAGAGTTCATTTTATTAATCTTGCTTTTTAATATAATGCGATTTCATAGACTAGGAGATAACCGATGGCTGCTGCTGCAGATTGCTGCTTTTTATCTCCCAGGATTTCATTTAATTTTGATTTAAAACATTAAAACATTTTCTCAGTTCCCCTTCCACCCACAGAAAACCAGTTTCTATTTTTGCCACCAAAGCACAATATCAACAGGTAGCAGAACTACTAAGAAGTTAAGGAATATTTTCACTATCAGTATGTAAACCAGAAGAAATTAGGAGGTAACAAGTTATGAAGCTTGATGTGCTTGCAGAAAAAAAAAAGGGGAATTTATTCCTGGTTTTCTTCTTGATATACAAAATAACTCGATTTTTAATAAGTATTGCCATTTTGTCCAGAGAAATTATGTCTTTTCTTTCCTTAGAGGACAGATGTTACAGTATTGTGATTACAAATGGATCTTAATCCTACATAGATGAGAGAGGAAAAGATATTTTGTGCTTTTCTAAATAGCTGATTTGGGTAAATAAGAATTTGTTCTCTCTGAAAGATTCAGCAATTTATTTTCTATTTATTGAGAGAAGGAAAAAAATCCCTTGTAGTAATTTTTCTTTAGTCTTCCGACAAGTCCTGTAGGAAAAGTAGCAAAGATGAAATTTGAAAGTCTTAATGCTTCTCGAAGATTAAAACCATCAAATCATAAATACATTCTGTTATGGTATTTTAATACATTACAGAGAAGCAAAGAAGTAAGCCTCGGCTTTTGTTTCTCAGTGACCTTTTATTTCTAGTAGTACCTTCAACATCTAATTAGGATTGTGTCAGTTGTCAGACAAGTCGTTCAGTTATGTAAAATTAAATACTGCTATCTACTAACAGTGAAACTTAACTGTAGGTGGATTCAGTCTTGTTTTGCGATGCCCTAAGTCCTGTATCATGGTGACTCTTCAACCCTTTTACTTGCCAATGCTTTATTGTATTTAAGGGGAATTGCTTCTAATTTCAAAAACTCAGCAATGCTCTGGCATCTCAGAGGGCCATGGATCAGCACAATACAATGGTGTGTTGTGGTTGCTAGAAAATGATTATGGACAAGGAGATGATATGTATTAATAACTTCATTGAAGAAAAGAGTGCAGCAGTCCTAGGCAGGAAGCAGCAAACCCTCTGGAGGTCTTTAATGCCTCTTGGACTTCTTTAATGAAATCCAGTCATGTTAATAGCAGATAAATGTTTCACACAGAGCAGGGGATAATGCTGAGGAGATGGGTCTTTAAAGCCAGCACGACACTGGAGGCAGCTACTCTGCATTTGTGGTATGATTGGTAAATGTTTAAGAAAGTGTATAATTTGTGTTAATGTTATTTCATTTCTCTTATGTGGTACTCTTGTAAGAAGAGTGCAGTTTCTGTCTTTCTGGTGCCCACAGTTTCATGCAACGCAAAAGACATCTGGCTGTTCAGCTAGGGGAGGGTTGCTAGCAGGAGTTTCATCCATCCACCAGCACTAATCAAGACATATTGCAAGAAGTAAATACCTGAATAATATGGATTTGTAATAATTAGCATGTCCTTATTTTGACTTGATGTAGGAATAAATGCCGAACTCAAGACTTCCTACAAAGAACAATTCACTGTTTCCCAGTAAATCAGGTGCTTTAGCTGAAGTGTCTTAGTTAATCACAACAGCTCTGTTAGCTCATGGGCAAACAAAAGCAAGAATATAGCCTCTATATAACAAGTAGTTTGTAATGAAAATTGAGTTCGTGCATCGAGCTTGCTGGAAGTTAATAGTTACCTTTGTAATTTTTGCTTTGATTTAATTGTTAATCTTAACAAAAACAAACAAACAAACAAAAACCAAGGCAAAAAAACCCATCACTCTTTCATTTGTGCCTTGAGTATATTTTCAAGCTATTTCTTCTTACGTCTTCACAATGGTGTTAAACCTGTGGGCAGCCACCTGCATTACAAAATGAAGGAATGGGGCTCAAGCAGTCTAATCTTTCTTATAACTTTTCTGTATCAGGGACAGGAGAATCTGTGAAGATATTGATCCAGCAGAATGGTACATTATTACCTTGCAGTGATGGCCTTTTTGACTGACAAGAAAGTTGTAATAAGCAAATACTTATCAGTGATCAGCAGGATGAAGGAAAGAGACATCAGGACCAGTGACCATGCTCTAGCCAGGAAATCGGATTTCAGTCCCTATTCCACTAAGGCCCGTTATGTGATGGGTCACATATTATGTACTGTGAACTCTAGCTTGCACACAGGTAGTTACTTTATATTCCAGAATACCTCTGTACTGTGAAAATGTAGATGGATAGGACATTATTATCTACAGCTGCTTTACCTCGGTTACAGCTCCCATACTGCTTATAGGTTCTTTTTTGAAGCTCATGTGGCCTTTTCTAATTCCTGGCTCTCTTCTTGATGTCGATCCCCTAATTTTTTCTGAGAACACGAAAGAGTTGTTACCCCTTGACTCTGAGAACTGATTGCATGCAGTTTCATGTTTCCTCAGGGTGTTCTGTACCTTTGTTCGTTGCAAAATGAGGAAAGGAAACACTACAAAAACCTATTTGGAGCAGCGTAAGAAAAATTGTCCACATGACCCCTGTAAAGATGGCAGTGTTTCAATCTGAAATGTATTGCAGACTATAAAAATTATGAACAGGTGAACTATGCCTGTAGTACTGTGGGCTGCCTGCGCATGCAATAGTAAATACTGACCTCCTTACTCTATAAAAATCAGAATTCCAGCTGTATTCACGTGTAGTGAGGAATGATGTTCTCAGAACTGTCTCCCTGTAATAGGGATCACATAGTTCATATTGAGCTGACTGCTGTAGATACCTCTCCCTGTCTTGGAGCTCTCAGATGCTGTCAGAGCACAAGCCACACTGTTACACGTGTGGGCTGTGCAGGCATTACAGAAATGGAAGTCAGACTTTGTGGGAACTAGGAATGAAAGGCAAATAAAGCCAAGATGGTAGTTAAACATCCATTTATTCAACTTGGATAATTCCAGTAGCTGAAGATGAGATCTACAGCTGGTATGATTTAAGAACCCCATTGTCCTTGGAGACAGTTTACACTAACTGTGGAGTTACTTGTGGAAATTTAACTCTTACCTTTGCTAGAAAGTGTAAATCAGGAGCTCAGTGCTGTTGTTGGTTGCTGTCATGTAGCCTTATCTTAAAAAAACCCATGTTTTTGGTCTAAATGGAAGCTTCTCTGTGAGGAAACTTGCCTAAATAGCACTCAGAGTGTTCCACAAAGCCTCAAAGAGCTAAGCAGTCTCCTAAAGGAACGAATATGTAGCCCTTCTGTTAGGAATTTATGTAGATGCTGGTAGGTTTGATGGTATCAAAGTATACAAGTCACCAGTCTTGTAAAATAGGTGCTGGTAGTCAGAATATTTGGAGAGAATGAAGATTTGGCAAGAGCTTGCTACATTAATAGATACTTCTAATTTGCTTTTACCATTGGTTTTCCTTCTTCTGGTTATGAATATGCAGGTAATAATTTTCTGCATCTGAGGATGTGATAATTAGTAGCCTGAAAGCAGCTTTCAGGGCTCAGAATGATGGGACCTGGCTCCCAGGCCAGAACAGTCAACTGCCAGCATGGAAATGATTTGTTTCTGCAAAGTAAATCTGTTTGCTCCAGCTTGCTGAGTTTGCAGGGAGAACGATACAGCGACTGTACCCAGTCTCACCCCACATCCTGCACATGCTATCTCCCTCTTCTCTTGTGTGCCCTGTGTGATGGGTCTCCTAAACTGTTCCAAGTTACACTTGGAGGTGAGAATTGTACGTGTTTAGCAATAAGATTACATATATACTATTAATCTTGTTTTTTTTGGTATAGTAGGACACTGACTAAGAGATAATCTTTCAAGCTAACTGAAAAATAGTAAGTTCCAGACAAGGAGCAAGTGTGGGAGTACCGTAACTGTCATTTTCTCCGGTCTCTGGCATTTCGTCCATTGCTATATATCATCACCATGGCTACAGTGGTAATGTCTAAAAGAATTCCAATGTAAATCTGACAGCACCTCCTTAGCAGTACTTAAAATCATGTAATTAAGTAAGAAAATGCTGCTGATTGAGGAGGTTAGAGCTGCCTTGCAGAAGACGCCATGCCATGATTAACAATCAGAACATTCTTTTCTAAACCTCTACCTAATTTAGCAGACTAAGGTTTCGGCTGAGAATAAGACTGCTCCTAATGCTGCAAAAAGGAGGGAGAATGGTAATTTCCCACCATTTTCACTGCTTTCCTGGTGTTTACTCCAGTGTCAGTCTGCATTCTAATTTTGCTCTCTGGGTTAACTGACTTAGCAGAAAGGTCAGTGCTGTTGATCACAGCACTTTAATTCACTTCAGTCTTGTGGCATTTTATAGTTAGGATGGAGGAATAGCATACAACCCCATCTCATTTTAGTGACAAAAACTCTGCACCCATCAGTTAATGTGGAAGAATTAATCTTTGTCTCTTTGCATTCCTGTAGGCTGTTTTCAGAGATAAACTTGTGTTGACTTGTGGGCAAATACAGTTCTGTGAAACTATATAGTTAAGATGTTTGCAAGGAAGAAAACTAATTAATATATAACATGTAGGGATATTATTTAGATTTTTAAATAGGATATGCTAGTATTGTATATGAATCACTTATGGCTGGTCATAGCGATGAAAGGGGTCCTGGTAGACAATTCCTGTGTTAAATTGTCCATGGGGTGATGGAATTTCTTGTGAAATTGCTGGGTTTGAGACCATTCTCAGTGAGAGGATAATGGTGCTGGTAAAGCAATTCAATTTCTCTTCCCTTCCGTACCTACGTAGACATTTACAGATGGGATCATCTAGGGAAATCTGTAGTTTGTAGACAAAGCAAGGTCATCTTGAGGGATGTCAAATGTGACTGGCAGGGGTAAGTAAGGTCCTTATCAATTACATAGTTTTGTGTCAGATACTTTTATCTTTCTTCCTGTCAGTTTCTGATATATTATTGTTCATGTTGTTCTGTCCACATTCCCTAGGCTTTGTTGTATTGTATTTCATTTCTTTTACACATACATATATATGTATATAGATGTATAAGAAAACAAATATATAAATTGCCTACCTATTTACTTGGCAGCCTTCAAGAAAAGCTTTGCTATTTCTTGACTCGCATTGCCTTCCATATTGAGTCCATATCAACATGCAGATTTGCTTGGGGAGTGTTTAGCTTTCCCTCCATCACTTGGCAAAGTGTCCATATGCCTTGAGTTATAGAAACAGAAAAGATTCCGATTACCTAATGCCTTTGTGTAGGCCCTACATCCCCACTAGAAGTGTTGTGGCACTTTTGGCTATGCATATTATGTATAAGTGTGATGAGGATTAGAGAGAAAGTGAATGTGCTGCATGTAAAGTTAAAAAAAAAAAAAAAAAAAAAAA
>NDXB01011514.1:3957-15914 GCA_002631895.1 Agapornis roseicollis | reverse complement strand
GGGGCAGGAAGGAGGGGTTGAGTGGGTGAACGTGCTGCCTGGCTTGGTTCAAACTACTACACTGGTGATTCTGTGTTTCTGTGATTCTCCTGCCAATGTGTCTTAACATTTATCCAGCTGCATCAATACAGTGACTTTATTTCCATTTCTGCCTTCTGAACATACTCCTAAAAGTGAGCGTGTGCCAGTTGTGCTTAGAGATAACTTGTTCATAAAAATAACTTCTACCACATGAACATCCATCATTCAGAACCTGGAGTTATTACCACTTCCACTTAAAGAGACAAAAACCCACCAGAATTACTTTCACAACTCTTTATATGAAACAAAAAGGATAAACTGGAAGAGAAAGGTAAGCTTCTGGTCACTGGGTAGTTCAATCAATCACTTTTAAACACAGAACATTCTTAAATATATGTTCATTTAAAATACACATTTCCAGAGATATATTTTATTTACCCACAGTACTATCCGTATATGAAAATACAGCAGCTGAACTCATTAAATTCTTAGTGTCTCAGCTTCTAATGACTTTGAATTTGAAGAAAATCAACTGTGCTGGAAATCTAGTCAGTGGCTCAAAGGCCTAACTACCCAAAACTAATATACCCTCATAGAAGTAACAACAACTGGCTTAAGCTAAAAAGTTCTCTCTCTACTTCACTCACAAGCCCTTATATTCCCTGAATCCTTTTATACAGTTAAAGAAATATATGAGCCTGTTGAGGTTTTACTGGCCCAATAGGCTCTAAAACAAATCCCTGATGATTTCTTGGCATTTACTATCACTTGTGACCTTTATTTTCTAAGGAGGATTGTTATTCCTCCTTGCACTGTACATTTCCCTACAGGATATCACCAGCCATATGTCAGCTTTGCTCAGGGGGTTCTCATATACAGCTTGAACAATTCTTCATGTACTTCTAGTGTTCACTGAAAATTATGTGCCATTTATTTCTGTAGTAATTTCTAGTTTTTATCAATTAAGTGTAGAGTTCTAACATGCAGAAAGCACACGCTAATCGCTTTATTTTCAGTAAATCACACATATTAAGCCAAATACAGTACTCAATCACTCAAGACAATAAAAGACAATATTTCTGAAGACCTTTCTAGCCATGCATCTAATAATTTGATTAGATACCACTTTGTGTGATGTCCCTATGATAATGCACTTAACCATAGCCTATACTTCTGTCTCATAAGCCACTGCAGAGCCTCATACTCTTTATTTTATTTCAGTAATCCTTATTCTCTACTCTATGATGTGGGAAATGTTCACTCCTGAATCTCTAAGTTTTTATATCCTGCGATTTTTCAGAGTTGGAAATAGGAAGCTTTATGTGGGAAAAGAGAGGGAGAAAATAAAAACCAGATAATTAGAGAAAAGAAAAAAAAAAAAACAACCAAATTATTAATTTCCAGTAATTTATCAAGGATCTAAAATGTCAAGACATCTCTGTGCAGATAGATCAGAGAAATAAGANTGGGAAAAAAAAGGGAGAAAAAAAAAACCAGATAATTAGAGAAAAGAAAAAAAAAAAAAACAACCAAATTATTAATTTCCAGTAATTTATCAAGGATCTAAAATGTCAAGACATCTCTGTGCAGATAGATCAGAGAAATAAGAGGCATAACCTGTTCTGCTACTTGATGTGTTACATTCCAAGATGATGCCTAATATCATCTATGGTGAATCTCATGGCTAATCTTTGTTGTTGGCTTTTTGAAAGCATGGTGGAAAAGTTGTAAACTAAACAAATTGGAGATTATTAAGAATTGATAAAGAATTTTATCAGTACATTCAGTACCTTTAGCAGTATTGATAGTTTCCCCTAATAACATTATTTGTTTCCTGGCAAATGCAAATTTGAAAGCATTCTTCTATAATAACAATGACATAATCATAGAATCATAGAATGGTTTGGTTTGGAAAAGACCTTAAGATCATCCAATTCCAAACCCCCTTCTACAGGGAACATCTTCCCACAAGGAATTTAATTTGTAGTTTTTCAGTGCAACATTTGATCAGCAATATAATGATATAGCATCACGTGAAAACTACCTGTGGTGGCAGCAGGAAAGGTGAAGAGAAACAGTCATTTGATTCACAAATGTTGTTTGCTTAGATAGCAAGGCAATATAGTCCACACCTTAAATCTTGAATCACAAGTAGAACTGTCCATAAACTTTCTGTGCCTCAGGGAAGATACAATACTCACATATTTGTGCTAAATATTTCAGAGACACTGGGGAAAATAAAACAAATTATTATCTGGTATTTTAATTGGAATTGCGCTTAAATTTTTACCTGTGAAAATCAAATGGATGAGAAATACTGATGCTTACAAAATTTCTGTCACTCTAATTTTCTCCCCAAAGAATTAATTTCAGTATTTTTAAGACACCCTTTTATCCAAGGTATTTTTACACATGGAGAGGCATTTCTGTCATCTTGTACACACAATTCTTACAGCCACATTTTTAATTTAAAAGTGATATGAAGATCAAAATTCCAATACCCTGGAAAATCAGAATCCCTCTGCTTTCAGGCTTCATGACAATTGAACGACAGAACAAGTTTCCCAGAGATTTTTAAACCATATTGAGAAACATTGATTCAGTGGCAAATGACATTTCTGAAAAGGAAGAAACCGCCTGGGGAAAAGTTTAAACCATAAATATTTGATTTATGTACCAGGGTAAAATATTAGAGTTCTGGCAATAGTTCTACTTGCTTGGATCAACCACTTCTAAGTGTGAGTAAAAAAGTACAAGAGACCATAATCCCGCAAACATTTCACTGAGATGTAAAAGTAAAAGCAACAAGAAAGCAAGCTCCATCTTTCTGCAGCTGAGCAGCAAGAAGCACTTGTCATCAGCTACTGGCTTACAAGGGTTTATATTATCAGCCAAACTACCTTTATCTGTTGACAGCAGGTCAGTTCCTCGAGGACTAACTCTGAGCACTTCCAGCCAGTTCTTCATCATTCTTGAATAGCAACTGTTCCTCCTGAATGTCATATAAGGTCACATAAAACCTCTTTAATCCAAAAGGGTTTCAACTATTTTTGAGTTTATTTGCTCTAGCTTTGCACTTTTGACATTTAGACTTCCTGTCCTTTGCCTTTTTTTGCCCTTCTCCATTAGTCTCACAGTAATCAATCTCTTCCAGCTTCTAAGTCTGAGAAGTTTCGTACTTAAAGCCATAATATATGCTTTTTTCACAGTGAATTGGTTCTTATCCTGCTTCTTGGGAAAAGCTCTAAGGAAATTTTACTGATGCAGACAACAAAGGCTGAGGGCACATTGGTTCAGTAGGATCAATTGATTACCAAAGCTAAGTATTGAATTTTGAAACCAAAACTGACATATCACCTGTTGGTGGCTCATAACAAATGTTATTTGGAACATTCGCCTCCTCTCAGAAAGGTTAGTTGCCCAGATTTTGAGATGCAATGTGAAAATCGACCTGTAAGAGCAAAATGCCTAAGGCACATCTATGTATCTTCTTAGGTGATGGAAGAGAAAGATATAGCTTGGATTAAGGGCTTTCTGACACATGTTTGAAAAGATTTGATCAATTGAAAACAAATCTTAGATGGGCCAACTCTTTCAAAGGGAGCTGCATCTTACACAAGTCTATTTCTGCTCAAAAGATATGAATACTTTCAAGTTTTAAACGTTCCATTTCCTCAAGTTATGCCAGCTGAAGAAGAAAAAGCTCTTTTTTGTTGTTAGGGCTTGTATGAAGGGATACGGTTAAAAATCCTTACTGCTAAAATATGGATAATGCACCTGAGTATTTTTTTCATTATAAACTATCATAAACTCCAGTTTTTTGTTTCCATTGCCACAAATCTTGTTTAAACATTATGATATTATTCAAAGTTAAGCCGCCCATTAAAAAAATATAGCAACATCATGACAAATGTATTTATTGCACACTATTTTAAATGTTTTAGTTTCATCCAGTTTATGTCCAATATTAGGTAACAGTTTTGTCAACCCTGAAAAACCTGAAAACCTACCATTTGAGCTGAAGGGAGAAAACAAAGTTTAATTACAATACATTTCTGCATGATTGTGACAAGCTGTGGAGGTTTGACCCTGACTGGATAGTAAGAACCCACCAAAACTTCTCTATCACTGCCCTCCTCAGCTGGACAGGGGAGAGAAAACGTAATGAAAAGTTTGTGGGTTGACATAAGGACAGGGACAGATTACTCACCGGTTACTGTCATGGGCCAAACAGACTCGATTTGGGGAAATCAGTTTATTTTACTACCAACCAAATTGCAGTAAGCTAATGGCAAATAAAATTAAACTTTAAAATGCCTTCCCCACAACCTTCCTTTCCTCTTAGGTTCAGCTTTGCTCCTAATTTCCTCTGGTTTCGTCTCCTTCCAGCAGCACAGGGGAAAGGGGAATGGGTGTTATGGTCAGCTCCTTCTTAAATATGCTCTCCTAAAGGTGCTTACCACTGTTGCCTTGGCCAGTGGTGGGTCCATCTTGGACCCAACTGCATTGCCTCTGTTGGACATGGGGAAGCTTCTAGCAGCTTCTCACAGGAGCCACCCTTGTAGTTCCCCTGCTACCAAAACATTGCTACATGAGTCCAGTATGCAACCTGGGAATTTCTCAATCCTCAGTTTCTCATTGCTTCCTCAAGCAATGTAAAAACTATTTATTTCAAACAGACATTTATGGAATATCAGTGCTAATTCATACAAAATGCTTCTTTTCCATAGTACAAGAAAACAGCACTAAAATGTATTTTACAAAATACTTCTGTAAGTCTAAATCTGATATATAAAATTTGAGAAATTTTAAGTATTAGCCAAAAATATATCCTGTTATGTCCTGTCAAACAAGTATGCAAAAAATGTTTTCCCTTTAGCTCAGAGCTCAAGAGCATCCATCCTAGGTTTCATTTAAATGCTTTATGAGGCTGCAACAGCCAGAAAGAGGAAGAGAGAATACAAGAGTTTTACACATGCTTTCTACATTATTGATGCAAATGGCATCCAGACCCAGAATATGCTTTAAGCACAAATACGACTACAAGACTAACATAAATGAGTCCTAAGAAACCCATTCCCTATAATATATTTCTGTTACTAATAGGGAGCTTACAGTCACTAATTTAAAACTCAGTTTGAGATCAGTCTTAAAAATTGATCACTGATTGCCCCTTTAAAGACTTTTTTCCTTATACACCCATATATGATTATATACAAAGGTACAGATGAACAGCCAAGAATAAATTTTGGAAAGTATAAAACAGCAGTACTTAGTAGACACACAATATTAATGAATGAAAAATGGAAAGAAAGTTATTTTCAGTTTACCTGTCTTCAGTAATTCATGGTACAACAGTCCTTCACGCCAAGGTGTAGTGTATTTATCTTCTCAAATGATATGCTGTATCTTAGTATGTTTCCATATTAACAACCTCCATTGCACAATACTTTTTTCTGGCAACCTGTTTTGTGGGGAGAAAAAACATAGCATCTTATGGTGTGCTGTGTATCAGACACAGTGACAGAGCTTATAATGTGCTTTACAATTAACATATTTAGAAATCTCATGATTACTTACAAAACAGAAAGATCTCTGAACCACATATATACAATTTCATAGGCAGACCATCTAAAACACATTAAAACATAGAAAATAAAAGAGAATTTATCTGATTCTCACTAGAGGTTATGCTCTGTTCTGCTTATTTTCATCAACAATAATTCCAATAATAATGTGGAAGTTGTTCTTGAGACACCACAGCATGGGTAGTCTGTATTACAGACATTATCCCATTTACTAGACAAAATATCCACAAGCTGTTGTGCCAATTCACACAATGACTCAATGACACAGAAAAATCAGCAGCAGCTTCTGAACGGAATCCAGTGAAATGCAGCTAGTTATTTTGTTGTGGGTTAGAGGGGTTTTAGCATTTTATAGGAACCATACATTCAACAATGCCAAAGGTAGAGCTCCATCTTGATATTTAAAAACCAGGTATCCCTATAACGTACATAAATCTTCCCCTTCTAACTGCAGATCTGAAAAATACTTCTTTTTATCCCCCAGGTTAATCTTTTCACCAATCTGCTTCCAGATTTATAGATGTGTGACAGTTGTAAATGTTTACTTATATATTTCATTCACCTGAAACTACTCCATGTTATTCCTCTGAAGAACACCAAAATTCTCAGGGAAGTGTGTGCTATGCTCACCTATGTTAACTTTGCATATGATGCAGCTGTTTCAAGAGCTGGAAATGTAATTTCTCTTTTGAAGTAAAAAACATCTGGTAGCAAATATAAAGGTGATCCCTAATTAATCAACAGATCACAGACTTACGGTATCTGACAAGTTCATATCAAACTCCAAATGCTTCCAGAGAAAATATGGTTAGTATAAGTCACTTGAATTCTTCTATGCTCAAAGGCAATGTGTGAAGGAAAACTCAGAGAGAAAAAGATGGTAATATCTAACATTCCTTTAGAGTTAACATTGACCTTAATTTGAGCTATTGTAATATTTGCAGTTTCTCCTTGAATTTCAGACACTAAAAGAGTGCACATCACTAGCCACAGTGCTCATCACATTTCATCAGTTATATGGAATACTTTTAAATAACTGAAACTTATGTAGCAAGTTAATAGACAGTATGGAAATACAAGGAATGTTTTGATCATATCACTCATGTTTTCTCTGAACAGTGATTTTTTTATCCTGAAGATGCATCATCACTTTTTTTTAATTGATTTTACTGTGATCTAGTGGATTTATTAATTAACTGTAATTAAATTACTCTATTGTCAGCTTCTTATCTCTGCTGGCTGCTTTCTATGCATAGAAGAAAAAATAACTTTAGGATCTAGAAAAGCAATAAATCATTACTTAAAATTTAACCTGAGAGATCTAACAGTTTCTTACCCATCAGAAAGAATTTCCATGTGGGCACGTACATTAATAATATATTTTTAGAAAATCTATGGAATATGCATGTAGACATAGAAACATATTTAATCTCATTAAAATATATTGATAAATATAGTTTATTATATCTATATATTATATAGATATATAATTATAAAACTATGTCATAATATTGTATTATCTATTAGAATATATTATATACTACGATATAATATAGATGTTATATCTATTTATATATGTATATAGGGACTATAATATAAAACTAAAAATGTTATTCTTAAAGGAGGAAAAAATCTTATGCAGATGCCTACACCACTGATATATTATTCATCATGCATAACAAATGAGAATAATTAAGGAACCAAAATAGATCCTAGAGACAAAAATGTAGCAGACACATTCGCAGTCACATATTATACCACAGTTTAACTTATTATTACATAAGGGAAAACTATAGACACTACTACTGTTCCAAAACTTCTCAGGATCATTCCAAGTACTTCCATCTAGAAAGTGATTTTAATTGTGCTGCATGAATATTAGAATTTCACCTAATAAAACCATGAAAACATCAACAGCCACTCTGACAAAGGAGAACAGGAGGTACACTTCATCTTACAATAATGTTTTATTAAATTATAGAATCATAGAACAGGTAGGGTTACAAAGGACCTTTAGATCATCTAGTTCCAGCCCCCCTGCCATAGGCAGGGACACCTCACACTAAACCATACCACCCAAGGCTTCATCCAACCTGTCCTTGAGCACTGTCAGGGATGAAGCACTCAGTTTTCCTGGGCAACCCATTCCAGTGTTTCACCACTCTAACAGGAAAGAATTTCTTCCTTATATCCAGTCTAAACTTCGCCNCTCTGAACAGTGATTTTTTTATCCTGAAGATGCATCATCACTTTTTTTTTAATTGATTTTACTGTGATCTAGTGGATTTATTAATTAACTGTAATTAAATTACTCTATTGTCAGCTTCTTATCTCTGCTGGCTGCTTTCTATGCATAGAAGAAAAAATAACTTTAGGATCTAGAAAAGCAATAAATCATTACTTAAAATTTAACCTGAGAGATCTAACAGTTTCTTACCCATCAGAAAGAATTTCCATGTGGGCACGTACATTAATAATATATTTTTAGAAAATCTATGGAATATGCATGTAGACATAGAAACATATTTAATCTCATTAAAATATATTGATAAATATAGTTTATTATATCTATATATTATATAGATATATAATTATAAAACTATGTCATAATATTGTATTATCTATTAGAATATATTATATACTACGATATAATATAGATGTTATATCTATTTATATATGTATATAGGGACTATAATATAAAACTAAAAATGTTATTCTTAAAGGAGGAAAAAATCTTATGCAGATGCCTACACCACTGATATATTATTCATCATGCATAACAAATGAGAATAATTAAGGAACCAAAATAGATCCTAGAGACAAAAATGTAGCAGACACATTCGCAGTCACATATTATACCACAGTTTAACTTATTATTACATAAGGGAAAACTATAGACACTACTACTGTTCCAAAACTTCTCAGGATCATTCCAAGTACTTCCATCTAGAAAGTGATTTTAATTGTGCTGCATGAATATTAGAATTTCACCTAATAAAACCATGAAAACATCAACAGCCACTCTGACAAAGGAGAACAGGAGGTACACTTCATCTTACAATAATGTTTTATTAAATTATAGAATCATAGAACAGGTAGGGTTACAAAGGACCTTTAGATCATCTAGTTCCAGCCCCCCTGCCATAGGCAGGGACACCTCACACTAAACCATGCCACCCAAGGCTTCATCCAACCTGTCCTTGAGCACTGTCAGGGATGAAGCACTCAGTTTTCCTGGGCAACCCATTCCAGTGTTTCACCACTCTAACAGGAAAGAATTTCTTCCTTATATCCAGTCTAAACTTCGCCTGTTTAAGTTTGAACTCGTTACCCCTTGTCCTGTCACTACAGTCCCTAATGAAGAGCCCCTCCTATAGGGCCCCTTCAGACACTGGAAGGCTTCTATGAGGTCCCCAGGCAGCCTTTTCTTCTCAGGCTAAACAGTCCCAGCTTTCTCAGCCTGTCTTAGCATCTCTCAAATTAGGACAAATTAGAAAACCCCTATAGTACTACTGTTCCCTGATGAGAGGTAAAAGACTGAATCATTTGGGTTTTCCTTGCCCTCGCAAAATACTATATATATGTCTATATACTAGTGAAATCAAATGTATTCTGCAAACTCAGGTATTTATCCTAAACTACATAAATTTTCAGCACCTTGAATAGGGCAATTTCCTTATTATAAGATGGTTCCATGCTGAAAAGCATAGAACTCCTAGATGGATTAGGTCAAAGTACCACATTTTAGGAGTCTCAGTGGGATTTATAATTGCGATGTTTATGGAAATCACTCCATCATTCCTACTAAGCCAATAAATCATGCAAGTTGTTAGCATAGTCAAAGTTGCAGAACATGATATGAAATGTGCACGCTTATTTCTCTTGCTAGTCCCAAGGGGGAAAAGAAAGATTAAAGTGTTTCCTATACCATAATGTTGACATGCAATTCTGGTACACTCATTGAAAAATGTTCACTCAGCAATAACTATAAGATTCTTTTAAAGCATTTTAAGTTAAGATTACTTTATTCTTTCTTGAACGATGTTCATGTACTCACACAAAAATAATGTTTTGCTTGCATGAAACACTATATACCTTTAGACATATAATTTCCAGCCATGTAAAACTGATTAAAGACAGGTTGATAAACCATTTCGTTACCAGTGCATAGACTATAGGCCAAAATTTAGACACCATCATTGCTTTACCAAATTTCTTTTGCGAGGGTAAGGGTGTTGTTCGCTGTTCTCAATGATCATTTAATTTCCCTCCTGATAAAATCTTGGCTACTACTCCATTCTTAACAAAATAAAAAATATTTTCAACACAATGTAGTCAACTGTCATTGCTATGAACATTAATAAATGCCTTACACAGGTGTGAAAGGTTACATATTGCAAAGCAGAGTGAAAATTGCTATATTTAATTATGGGAATGTCTAATTACAGCCCATGCTTTGTTTGCTTCCAAAGGACAATAGCAGAAGGAAAGCTTCCCCCTCATCCTCACAAGCTGCATGGTCCAAATCAATGGGATGGAGCACCACCAGCTAAGTCTAAGTGCCCTCTCCCAGGACCAAAAGTTTTCCTCAGAGGAAATCCTTTTAGCTTCATGTTCAAATCTGTTCATTCAACTCTTCATTATAACAGAAACAGCTTGAGATGCTATGGTTTTGAGATAGACTTGGAAACAGGACAGGACAGTGAAATCTTTTACTAGTTATAAAGCTTTAAAGTATTCTTTTTTCCATATACAGTTTACATAAAATTGCAATGTAAAGACTACTGCTATTCTAACCCTCTGTGTGAACATTCTTAACTTTAACACTGCATTATATTGATTCAAGTCATTTTTATACAGCTTAAATGAAATTAAAAAATTACACTTACTCTGAAATATGAATGTCTACACTGGGGCTTATACTGAAAGAAGTGAAGATGTGAGTCATTACTGGGGTTTAGGACAGATTTCTTCTGGACCTAAGTTATCTTCATATACTCTGTGACAGACATTATTCACTTAAGAAAGGCAAGACAGATGATTTCCCTTACCAAAAAGGTCAAAAGCAACTTTGAGACACAGTGATAAAATATGTGAGAAATAGAAACTATTTGCCACACTGCAATTGCTAAATTCAAATTATTTTAGTTATCAAGACAGAACAATATTTAGCTCTAATCAGAATTCATTAAAGGTGGCTAAACAAGAAAGACATTGTATTTATATGGCTTAAAAAATGATCTTCATACTTATTCATTAACAATTGAACAATCTAAGTCACAAAAGTTTTATGTATACTTATTATTCACAAACATCTAAAAAACTTAATCCATATATAATTAATGCAAAAAAGAATTATGGGTAAATTCAATTTTAATAAGTAACAGTCTACAACCAGATTATCCTGAGTTTATATGAGCTGCTATTACAGCTTACAAATGTCTCAGAAACAAAATTTTGTAAGACAAAAAATCAACACATGAACCATAACAACTACTACAGCTGTTTCATATAGGAAAGATGAAAGATTCCATCACTCCTTCATCCTTGAGTTTCCCCACAGGTTGTTGTTTTCATGATGTAGAGGAGCTGAGATTTACACACAACTGCCCTTGGAAAATTGAACCTGGGTAAAAGATCAGCATACAGTGCATGGATCCCTGTAGCAGTCAGCAGAAAATGAACACACATTGACCAGTGAATAGAACAATGGCTTTGCTGATAATCTCAGTGAAGTTCAGCCCTCTGCAGCTAAGTGGATTAAGAGAGAAAAAGATAGAGATGATGAAAATAATCTTCCTCTCGCATCTGTCCTCCACTTTACACAATCATCCTCCTCCAGTTACATGGCAAGATCAAAGATGCTACATCATTTTTAGTAACCGTAGTTTCTTTGCCCTTGTGGCCACAGACAACATGGAAACACTTTGTTCATCAGAAAAAATGTTTCTACCTTGTCAAATGAAACCATAGCTTATTTTAATAATTACTATTATTACACCCCTCTTCACATCTAACTTAAATTAAGATGAAGTTAGCAAATCCACAGCAGACTTATGGTCCCAATTTATTCTTGCAAATATTTTCAGGTCCCATGTGTATCATCTAACTACCAATACACCACACTTTTACGCACATCACTTAACCCTAACCCTACCCTAACCCTAACCTCACTTACACACATCACTTTTCTAAATACATACACTACACAAGAAGAAAAACAAAGTAACAATAAATCACTGTTTGGGATAGATGCAGAGCAACAGCAAGAGAAAGTATTACAAACAAATTCAGAGACCAGATGGAATAAAAGGCAAAGATTATTCTTCCCTTGTATAAGTAAACTTA